>ML809092.1:70841-115239 GCA_009831015.1 Picea engelmannii | reverse complement strand
TATGAAAACTTAATGAAGTAATAGTACTAGAGTTCTACTAAGGTAGGGCTCTAGTATATCCTTCAAGGAAGGTGTCTTCTAGCAAAATCAAGTAGGTGAAGAGTTATTAAGAAAATGACAATAACATGTGCTTTTCTCCTAGGGTTTCACACTAGAAATTCCATAATATTATAAATGAACAAGTAAATACACCATAACCATTCAAAAGAAATAATGATTTCATATTTATACTTACTTCACCAAGAATAATCTAGTTACAAACTCTAGTTGAAAACTTTCCACCATGAAAATGCAAAAATACACCAACAAAAGCTCTCTCCAAGAGTTGCGCACCACTTAGTTCATCCAATAAGCCTTTAAATAGGTCAAATTTTAGACCTCACACTTATGTGAGTGAAAGATCATGAAAAATACACAAGATTTTTCCCTTATTTATACAATACAAATGACCTTTAATTACATTTTAGGTCAAAAAAGGCTGACATGGCTAGTTTACATAAAAAATCTAGTTTTACATAAAATTGACAATAAAAACCCTAATTTCATCTTTTTAGGGTGACATCATGCCCTTCCTAGGGTGATGTTGGGCCCCCTCTTTGAACACTATGCCTCCAAAGTGAAACGTTGGGGCTCAAAACCCCTCAGAAACTGCCACACATGCCAACCAAAGCCGTCCTCATGCCTAAAACCCCAACTGGATGATGCCAAGGCTCATAATGATGACATCAAGGGCCTTAAAGAGCCAAAGTAATTTGTGGGAGGGAAAGACCCCCCTCGGTCCAGGCTTGCCAAAGTGCTTATGGTGGAACATCCTCCCTTTTCTCTGGTGCAAGCCTCTGGTATCCCTCTACCCTCTGGCTGGGGCCTCAACATCCATCTGGTGGGATTTTATCCCTTTGGAGGTCCAAGCTAATCATCTCCCAATATGTACCTATCCGTCGGGCATGGTCCTGCAACAATAATAAGTATGCCCTCCATGGGATCATAAGTCACAAAGATAATAGAAATGTCAATCACATCTAATAATCAAGTTACCCAAACATGTGCATCAAACCCCCCTTTACCCATACACTTGCTCAAAGACGTTATGATATTTAACAAGCCAGGTTTGGAGAGGGTCACATGATTTCCTATTTGGATAATTAGGTGTGGGGTGTTTCCAGGTGAATACCAATCTAGTTCATGTAAATGCATGAGATGGTGTAGGGGATGTTTGGGAAAGGGGTGTAGTGATAATAGGGAAATGAAGGTCTTACTTGTGGGTGCCTCTGTAGAGGGTTATATGCACCTTATCATGGATGAATTTTTTTCCTATCCCATTCAATTCCTTTTTACTCTTTGTCTTATTGATTTTTTCTTTCAATAGAATAGCTGGAGGACACTGCTCTGACATGGTGACTAGTGGTGAAAACGTTACCCACACGAATTTCACGGAGATGAGAAGGCTGGATCATGATGAGACCTGATTTCTCTTGGATATGCCACCAAGAGCCACTACCCTGGCATGGTGACCATATGAATAGTAGTTTCATACCTATACATTCCCATGGACCTAATAAGCTGGCTCATGATCAGACCCCCTATCCACCAACTAGATCTTGAGTTTTATTTTATTTTATGGGTCCCTCCCTTTTTCTTGCTGAGAAACCTTTATTTCTTTCTCATGGATCCTTGGGAAAGAATCTCAAGGTTTGATGTTGGATTTTAACTTTTACCAGCTACTTTTACCCTCTAGGCCTTTAGCCCCTTCTTCCCACGAGGCAAGGTACAACCCTTACTAGTTTGAAAAACCCAATGCTCGAACCAATGTAGGGGATAAATGAGAGGGAAAAATGATGAAAAGTGATAAGTATGGAATGAATGGATGATGAAATTTCATAGACCCACCCATTGGCAACTCGCTCCCCTAAGGGAAACAACTTACTGGGGCACTCTGTTATCCCCCCAGGTATGGATAAGTTAAAAGGAATAATTTCCAAGCAAACATCATGAAACAAAAAAGAACTCAATGCACATATTAAAATGTTTTGAGAATCAGAGTGACACATACCATGATAATCAGACTCATTACCTCATGGAGAAAGACTCACTGCTACTTCAGAACTAGGCCGATGGGATGGATGTTGCTGTTGCTAACAGATGGGAGGCACTGAAGAAAGGATGGGCCTTCCAGGCCAAGATTAAGTCAATATGGCTCTAGGTACTCCATGTCTAGGACCAATGGGCCTTGAGACATAATATCCTTAGTTATCCCTAGGATATGGGATAACATCTGGCTCCAACTCGGGGACATGTGCTCACTGTAGAGTGCATGAGAACCTCAACATCTCTAGTATGACCTGTGACCTACTAGATCTCAACAAAAATGATCAGTAATCTCTTAGGGTGGTGATATCACCCCTGGAACATATGTACTAAAATGAAATACAATTAAGCAATCATATATACAAATGGAAATGAAATTACAACTACAATACTCTATCATGATATGCATATGGTATATACAATGAATGCAAATGCCTACCTACTTACCTCTACTTACATGTTGGTTGAATTCTAGGTGTAATCAAATAGCCAATGAAACCATCCTAGCAATGTATCATAATACCTGCCTTTGTGCTTCATCATAAACCGAAACAATGATAAGTCCAACACAAAAATAACATGAGTTAGAAAATGTATTGTATCATCAGAAATCGTAAAATCTAGCTCATGGAGGCGGGAGGGAGGGACAAAATCATGCCACTTCAAACCTTTAGGAAATTTCTCAATCCATCTCAGAAAGGGATCGTGAAAAATCAAAGGTTCAATAGACTGACTCAAAGAGTCTAAAGGTTGTCTACCTTGGATGTCTTCACAATCTGAGGCCTGGGAAGGAACTAGCAAGAACCTAGGGCATGACTGACAATTTCTTAAGAGAAGGCTGGAAGATTGAGATAACAAAATTCTTCTTGAGGTATTCAAACTAAACTTGAATTCTACAAGTAAGCTTTGCCTTAGAGAAGACTTAAGACAAAGGGAATTCCTCCCAACTACAACTTTAGTGACAGAGTGAGATAAAATAGTCAAAGGGAGCTGGAAGACATTGTCATAAGGATCCTTCTCTGGGCAAGCAATGTCCTCACCTTTATCAATATATTATCACAATGGTGGTTGATAATATTCTTCATGGAATAAATCCAAGTGCTCAAAGGAATATTCATCAAAATCCTCAAGGTATGACCAAAAATCATTAGGAGAACATAGCACCAGGTCATCCTTGGGTGTCTAAAAAAGGTTTGTAATCATATCATCTCCTTGTTGCCAAAAGTCAAAACTATTAGTAACCTTATATGATAGCCTTAAAGGCAACTTCTAAGAATGACCCTCAATGTCATAAATGGGATCCCCATCGTATCCAATCACATCCCATTTACGCTTTCCGACATGTATGAATTCATCAATATTATCAACATAGTCATCAACTTTATCATAACATGAAGGGCTTAAAACATCCAAGGGCTCCTCCAACACTTGTTTACTTTCCAAATCATAAAATAAAGCATAATCAAACTCTTGGAAAGGAAAATAACTTACTATTTTTACTTCTTCTTGTGCAAGAGCTTCAAGGATTTGGATAAATTCATTAAATGGAACATCATGCATCATTGTTTCATCCTCATGAATTGCTTCTACATATTCAACTTCATAATATAGATGATCTAGCTTGTCAAAGGGTTCCATTTCTTCTTCACTCTCTGAATCATAGAATAAGTTATTATCAAAACCTTGAAAAGGAAAGTGACTAACCTCATCTTCTTCTTCTTTTGCAGGAAAAATGGGATTTGGGATGGCTTCATCAGAGGGAGGAGCACATGTCAATACTTCATTGTGTTTAACATCTTCAAGCTCTCGCTCTTCAACCATGTTCTCATTATCCTTGGTAGAGGTATGAGTAAATTATTGATCCTCCTCATAGGATTGGTAACCTTCATTAGGAACTTTCTCCTCAACCTCTTGTTGATTGATGTCTTGCTCCAAAACTCTCTGGGTTTCTTCAATAGAGGTCTCAAGGGAGGGTACTCTCTTGGGAATATCTGGGGTATCTTTGGGCTCACAAACCTTGATTTATGGAACTAAGGATCATTGTTTCTTGAACAAGGAGATATCTGCCTCGATTTGTATATCCATGTGATAAATTTCTTGGATTGTTCTAGGAGCTTCATCTCTGATAGGGAAACATATTTTCCTAGTAAAGGATTTGGTGTAAAGAAAGAGAAGAAAGTCGTGTGACAGGTGAAATTTTGTTGGGATTTGTTGCAATAGCCTTTCAAATCTATCATGGAATTCCCTAATAGTTTCATTCTCATTCTTCTTTATGCGACTGAATCTATCTATCAAAATGCTGGGATCCCATTTCTCAAGGAAAAAATCTTCTAACTGATCCATGAATGTAATACTAGCATAAGGGAGGCCATCCTACCATCTCCTGGCATTATTATGAAGAGTAGTAGAGAAACGTTTCATTGCTAGGTCTTCAACATCATCACTAATGGGGTGGAGTTGAAAGAAAGCATAAAAATCACACATATGTTTATTAGCATTCTCTTCATCATTACCAATGAATTTAGGGAGCCATGTTTCATACCTCAGAGGCATTTTTCGAGGATACCCTGGTATTTTACTCATATCCAAAGGTTTAAAATTTCCTGGGTCCCATTGGGAAGCCATGTTTGGCTTAATCATGTCACCAAATAATCCTTCTATGGATCATCAAATGGAAAAGAGAGAATCGCCCTCAGTGGAGTCGCCAAGTAAGCTTCATAAGATAAAGGATTTGAAGGGAAGTATTACCGAAAAGTGTCATATTTGAGGAGAATTTACTCAGTGTTCTCTGACAACGATGCCAAAATTTTATCGCGCAATTAGTACTTTCCAAAAATCCAAAGGCAAGTGAACAATAAATTGGCGTAACATGAGGTTGTCCTATCACTGTCACCTAAACAAGACACCTCTTTCTCTTTAGGAGTAGTACTCTAGGGGAGACATCCTTGATGACCTGGGGGTTTGAGAAGGCTAAGATAAGAGTATAAAGAAATTCCCTCCCCTCTCACAGGTCACTCTGATTAGAAAGTCCCAAAGGTTTTAATAAGATGAAGCAAAGAAAAATTTAAGTGTACTTGCCCAAAACAAGACAACAAGAAAAATACTATTTGCAAGTACCAATTGATGTTAGTACTTCATAAAACCATAGACTTTGAGTAAAATAAAAAGATGAAGCAACAAAAGTATTTATAACAACAATGTATATATAACAATAGCTTCACAATCATGCCTCAATAAAGATTTAATAATGACCAAAGATGATAACATAAACTTGGCAAAATGATAGTATTTGTCAGAAGCAATGAAGACAATGTAAAATCAGCTCTAAAACTTGATTTTCAGTGCTGCTATCATAGATGGTTGTAGAACTATTTTGCTACAACAACAAGATAGTTAGTAAGTTACTCAAATCTAAGATTATAAATGGTTAGTAAAGACCTTGAAGTAGATGGTTTGAAAGTTGTTTTAGTCAATTAATCACTTGTAAGGTATGAACTAGTGCCTTTAGGGTAAATGGAGTCACTATTGCAACGATAATTCTTAGAGGGAAACAAATGATAATGGGTGAGCTAAAGGAAGAGGGAGGATGGTTAAGGTGTTAGTAACCTAAGGCCTCAATAATCCAAAACCATAGAAGGAAAAAGTTGCTAGGAAGTAGGTAACCCTAGGCCCTAGCAATTTTTCTTCTTCTTTAGGTCAAGCTCGAAATAAAAGTATGAAAACTTAATGAAGTAATAATACTAGAGTGATACTAAGGTAGGGATCTAGTATATCCTTCAAGGAAGGTATATTCTAGAAAAATCAAGTAGGTGAAGAGTTATTAAGAAAAGGACAATAACATGTGCTTTTCTCCTAGGGGTTCACACTAGCAATTTCATAATCTTATAAATGAACAAGTAAATACACCATAACCATTCAAAATAAAGAAGGATTGCATATTTATACTTACTTTACCAAGAATAATCTAGTCACAAACCCTAGTTGATAACTTTCCACCATGAAAATGCAAAAATACACCAATAAAATCTCCCTCCAAGAGTTGTGCACCACTTAGTTCAACCAATAAGCCTTTAAAGAGGCCGGATTTCATACCTCACACTTGTGTGAGTGAAATATCATGAAAAATACAAGAGATTTTTCCCTTATTTATACAATACAAATGACCTTTAATTACATTTTAGGTCAAAAAGGGTCGACATGGCCAATTTACATAAAAAATCTAATTTTACATAAAATTGACAATAAAAACCCTAATTTCATCTTTTTAGCGTAACGCCATGCCCCTCCTAGGGTGACGTTGGGCCCCCTCTTTGAAATTTGTGCCTCCAAAGTGAAACATTGGGGCTCAAAACCCCTCAGAAACTGCCACACGTGCCAACCAAAGCCGTCCTCATGCCTAAAACCCCAACCGGATGACGTCAAGGCTTAGAATGATGATGTAAAGGGCCTTCAAGGGCCAACTTCATGGTGGAAGCACTAAACCCCCTTGGGTCCAGGCCTTTCAAAGTGCCTCTAGTGTAACATCCTCCCTTTTCTCTGGTCCAAGCCTCTAGTATCCCTCTGCCCCTTGGATGGGGTCTGAACATCCATTTGGTGGGATTTTAGACCTATGGAGGTTCGAGCTAATCTTATCCCCATATGTACCTGTCCATTGGGAATGGTCCTGAAAAAACAACAAGTACGCCCTCCATGGGCTCATAAGTCACATAGATCATAGCAATGTCAATCACATCTAGTAATCAAGTTACCCAAACATGTGCATCAAACCCCCCGTTACCCAAACAATTGCTCAAATAACTTATGTTATTTAACAAGCCAGGTTTGGAGAGGGTATCAGGATGTCCTATTGGGATAAATCTCCTTAGGTGTGGGGTGTTTCCAGGTGAAGACCAGTCTAGGTCATGTAAATGCATGAGATGGTGTAGGGGATGTTTGCGCAAGGGGTGTAGTGATAACAGGGAAATGCAGGTCTTACCTGTGGGTGCGTCTATAGAGGGTGAGATGCACCTTGTCATGGATGAAATTGTTTCCTAACCCATTCAATTCCTCTTTACTCTTTGTCTTATTGATTTTTCTTTCAAGAGAATAGCTGGAGGACATTGCCCTAGCGTGATGACCAACAATGACTGTGTTACCCACAAGCATTTCAGGGAGATGAAAAGTTTGTCTTGTAATGAGACCCCCTTTCTCTTGGATATGACATTGAGAGCAACTACTCTGGCATAGTGACTAGATGAATAGTAATGTCATACCTCTACATTCCCATGGACCTAATAGGTTGGCTCATGATGAGACTCCCTATCCACCAACTAGGTCTTGAGTTTTATTTTATTTTATGGGTCCCCCCCTTTTTCTTGCCGATAAGACTTTTATTTCTTTCTCGAGGATCCCTGGGTGAAGCATCTCATGGTTTGATGTTGGATTTTAACTTTTTCCAACTACTTTTACCCTCTGTGCCTTTAGCCCTTTCTTCCCACAAGGCAAGGTACAACCCTTACTAGCTTGGCAAACCCAATGCCTACACCAATGTAGGGGATAGATGAGAGGCAAAAATGATGAAAAGTGACAAGTATGGAAGGAATGGATGTTGAAATTTCATAGACCCACCCAATGGAAAATCACCCCTAAGAGAACCAACTTACTAGGGCACTCTGTTATCCCCCAGGTATGGACAAGTTAAAAGGCATAATTTCCAAGAAAACGTCATGAAACAAAAAATAATTCAATTCACATATTCAAATGTTTTGATAATTAGAGTGAAACATACCATGATACCCAAACTCATTACATCATGGATCAAGACCCACTGCTACTTCAGAACCAAGCCGATGGGATGGATGTTGCTTTTGTTGATAGATGGAAGGGACTGAAGAAAGGATGGGCCCTCTAGGGCCAAGCTCAAGTCAATATGGCTCTCAATACTCCATGTCTAGTACCTATGGGTCTCAAGACATAATATCCTTATTTATCCCTAGGATAGGGGATAACAGGCCCCATGGAGGTCTGAGCTAATCATTCCCCCACATGTACCTGTCCACTGGGAAAGGTCCTGCAACAACAATAAGTACACCCTCTAGGGGTTCATAATTCATAGGGATCATAACATGTAAATCACATCCATTTCTTCCCTGGTCAATTTCTGGATCTTTAGTGGAGTAGAAGGAGGAGTGGGAGTGATTGGTTTAATGCGAGGAATAAAGGAGGGTTTTCAGGTTTGAGAAGAGACAACCAATTGTGATTCCTTATCTCTTTTAGTAGTTTCCACACAAATTTGAGGTCGATCCATGAGGACTTGGGAACAAATCTCATCCTTGAGGCCACTGATAAAACATTCTTGGAAAAAAACATTAGACATTCCCTTTGTATGGAAATCTAATCGCTTAGAAGTGTCTATAAAATTTTCCACTCTGCCAGATTGTTTCAACTTTGTCAAATGACATAAATGGTTGGTGTTAGTGTCAAAGAATTCATAAATCTCTGCCACAAATTGTGTCCAAGCCACATACCCTTGGAGAGCATTTTTTCTCCATTTCCACCATTGCCAACATTCTTGATCTAGAAGGAGAACAACATACCAGAGTTTGACCAACTCATCTGTAATTCCATAAAAAGAGAAACAATGTTCCATTTTAGTTACCCATCCACTGGGATCCGAACCATCAAATTTTTTCACATCCACACGTGGAAGGCATAGGTCATGCTGAAAGTGATGGGACTGAAAATTATGGGAATAAAAGGAAGTTTCACCTTCATTTTGCAAAGGTGGGTCAGAGGAGGGAATATCTGCAGGGATATGCAACTTGGCGCATATCATCGTAGTGAAGGATGAAAGCTGGGTATTGAAGGATTCAAGCTAGGTAGTGAGGTCCTGTTTGATGGTTTCCATTTTGGCGTCGATGGAGGAATGCATGTTTTTATTGATGGTGGAAAATTGACACTGATTTGTCTCACTTCTTGTTGGGTATATGTGAAATTAGAGTACAAGGAATTGAAGCGAGCTTCCAATTCTTGGCTACGGGTGTGGGCCACGATGAAGAGGGAAAATGAAAAGGGACGGGTGTGGGCCACGATGAAGAGGGAAAATGAAAAGGGATAGGTGGGACCACACAAAAAATTGGTTATGGGAGAAGTGTATCATGATGATTAGGGCGAGGAGGGGAATCCAATGGGGTAAGGCCCAAATAAGGGTGTTGGAAGGGGGTCGGGTCCACGTTTTTTGTTTTTTCTGAAAAATGATAGGTATGATTGCGATAAGGGCGAAGAGAGGAATCCAACGAGATAGGTCTCAAATAATGGTGCCAACAGGATAGATGTTTTTTTTATTGTAGTCCTACGGAGTTATACTCCGATCTGAAGAATACTGCAGTGACGAAATGCCCAAATTCTTAATAGGAATAAATGTGTAGTAATTTCGCAACCCGAATGAAAGAGGCATAGTTGCACAACAATAGATTTTGTCTGTTCTATTTTTGTTTTCGTCCCAAGGGTTATTACATTTAAGGGTTATATAAGCAAAGGTTTTCCCTGTGTTATAACTCTCTGATATACGTGCGATGTACAACAATATTACCTCGCCCAATATCTCAGGGCATGAACTAAGGAGGCTAGACCATGCCCTTAGTCATACTACCTGACTACCAAAGTACTAGAGAATATCTTACCGAGTGTTGTTCTCGGTGGCATTATAATAATTAGGAGACCAATCAGTTTATCTATGGAGGGCTTCAAGAGATCTAGGTTGATCCATATAAGGGGTACCAACAGGGGTTACAAGGGTGGCCAACATATGTGCACTTAGGTACCACTTGTATTTCCTGCATGTATGACTCCCCGAACACAGGTTTATGCGTTTAATGATAGATCTATGTAACTTTAAGATGTCAAAATACATCTCTACCCTGAAAAAAATAAAATTAACCCAAAATTTTCTGCCGAGGAAGGTGCTCTGATACCACTTGTAGTATTTCAGATATAAAATAGTATGTAGAACACAAATATTTTAGATAGAAATGGTAGATAAGAAATGATATAATCAAAACAATACCTGAATAATACCATAATAACACTAGAAAGAAAACTTTGATTACTGATAACAATGCTCACTTGCCTCTTCAAGGGGGCAACCTCCCGTAGATCAAATCTCTATTACAATAATATCAAAGACAAAACTTCTCATACCCTCTACTCCTATTTATACTAAATATGTCTATCCAAAATAACAATCTAGAGGATGATCCTTCTAGAAGTGAAAGCTTCTATCAGGTCTTCTTACATTTGAATTTTTCTTCCTTATTGCTATGCCTTATTAATATTGGCCTTTATTACATGGAAATATATTATTCTATCTACGTGAGGGGTTAGGGAGGTTAGGTACCTAACATCTCTTCTCATCATCATTGAATTTGAGATTAAGTTTGGATCTGCAGCCTCAATAGTGGAGCCCACAATATCCAAACCAATAATCTTTGAGTATGCCTTAGTCTTTTTCCATGATAGTTCTTTTAATTGATTTAAAAACCCCTTTAATGTATTGATTCTTTCAATCCGACATGCCTTTAATTGTTTCATACAGCTCTGGGAGGGAAAATCTTCCTGTTTTATCCTATGATCTGTCATTGCCGAGACTTTTGCTACAAACATAGAAACTCCATCTGTGAATAATCCTTCATCATTCTTCAAATATTCATTTATATATTATTTATTTTTTTGAATTCTGAGCCCAAGAGAAGAGAAACTTTTCGCCAAGTCCCATAAATCTAAAATGAGTGACATTCTTTTCTTTATTTTCTTTTCAACAAAGTGTCGAGTAGAAATGATTAAAATTGAAATTCCTTTTACTCTCATATTTGATTCTGGAGTTCCTTGAAGAGTTTTTTTTCAGGTTGTATCATGGCGATTGGGGTAGCTAATATAGGTGGGGGAATGAGAGTTGCTTCCAATTCCTTGACTCTCTCCATAAATATGAGATTTTCCTCTTCCATATTAATTATTGAAACATCCAATGCATCCCCTGTGATTCTGTGAATTGAAGATAATTTTGAAGGCAACATGTTTTTAATATCAATGGTGGACCGTGACTTTCCCTTTTCATTCTTTGAGGTTTTTTCAAAAGTCAATTTCTTCAAAGATTTATCAAATAAAACATTTTTCACTGAAAAGGTCTCTTCGTCAGAGAATACTTCATCTTGAACAACCAATGTGACAGATTGTACATTTTCTTGAGTGCGTTCTTCATTATCTGGAAAATATACACATCTAAGTCCATATTATCAAGCAAAATATTATCTTCGGGTATGATTTTTTCTTCTCCCTCTTGTTGAGACTTGACCCTTTTCCTTTTTATTGTAATTTATGATGGTTTTCTAGACTTCCTTGAGGACGATTCCTTTCTCCATCATCACCTGAATTGTTACTTCGGGTTTTTCTTTGTTGGGACATTGTAGACTGAGGATTTACTTTAGGATTTTTTTTTTGTGAGAAACAATGGGCAACTAAGAATTTATTTCACTTGAGGGTTTCCCTCTTTGATTATGACCTTCATTAGTGTTCACAATTGTATTTATGTCACCGGAATTTTTATCAACACCCTGAACAGGGGGGTCATGACTATTGCCCTCTTCTCCAAATATGAGTGTATTGAGTGATGTGGGATTGAGCCCAACTGATACCACGTGGTTATATACAATATGGTTAGGTTCAAACCATTTGATTTCTTCTACGAACTTCAAATTACATTAGTTGAAGTACAAGGCATATTCATCAATTTTGGAAATTCCTTGCAAGAAAATTTCACCAACTCTCCAAGGTAGATGGATAAATTGTATTTTCCTTCTTTCATAGAAAGCATGAAACCATAAATTATACTACCTTGCCACTTCTATTATAAATAACTTGTCTGACACATAATAAGAAATAAATATAGGATTTTCATGAGAACATACAATCCTAATGATGTTCTATTTATTCATTTTCTCCAGAATTCCATTTTTATCCAAAATGATGGATGCCTCCAATGAAAGCCTGGAAGTATATTCTCCAAAGAGTAATTTATTAAATTCATAAACAAAATCATTGTAAACTTCATAAAACTAATGGATAACTTTCTCTCTCCAGAGAGCTTGATACCCCATAGTCACAGGGTCAATTTTTAAATTTACCCTTTTTCCAACACTCAAACCTTTAAATATATGACAATGTGTGATAGAAAATACCAGATAAGATGCCATATATATTTTTTTCTCACTTCTGAAATTCATTAACTGTGCAAAAATTTCATTCGATATGATATTTGCCCAATAAAAAACAACATTCTCATGAACTATAAAATATAAATATATAGGGCCAGCTAGGGAATAGTTGTTGTAGAATATTGACCTGTAACTCTAGTAAATAGCCAAATAATTTCTGGATAGGGGTACTTTAAAGAACTAACTTGGATTTTGGATAGGTCTTCGGGAATTGTAGTAAGGTCTTGTAAATATTCCTGCAAGAGATCAATTCCATTATTTTTCCCTTTAATAAAATTTCTGGCATCTTCTCCTTTGTACTCTAATTTCAGATCTGGTAGTTTTAACATATTTTTGAAGATAGGAGGTTCCAATGAAATAAGGGAGCTGATTTGTAGTGGAATGATTCTTCTATTCTGGAAAAAATTGTCAATGCACCAGGTGAAAATATCTCTGCACTCGAAAAAATCAAGGACACAACCAATGAGAGTTATTCCTGATGTCCAAACCTTATTACTATCTTTATCTGTCAGTGTTGAATAATACAAATATGCCCTTTACCAATGGTAATTGTGATCTTCTCTGGCGAATAGATTCAAGGTATCCCCCCGAAAATGCTGTCTTCTTTTAGCCATCTTCAACAGGTTGACAAACTTCTCCATAATGCCGCTCATAACAGTGAAATAATATTTTACATTAGATTGTTGATGATAACATTAACCTGAAATAAATGAAATTTGCCTTGATAGAAACATCATTAATAACAACCTTTTCAGAATTTAATTTAGCAGTTGAGTTCGTAGAATTAACATTTAATATGATGGGGTGGAGGAGTGGAAGATTTTAAATGAAAATGTGAGTCCGTGAGTCCACTGTGATAAGAAAATAACTAAGTAATGAAACTTGTCAGATGAACTTGTGAATATGGGAAGATACAAAAAAAGAAGAAATTGTGAGTCTGTGAGTCCACGAAATGAAAAATAAACTAAGTGTTGGGAAGAGGTTTGTTACGAGGAAAATATCTCTATGACTAGGGGTAAACCACAACATATGGAAATGACTCTGGAAATCAACTCTATTCTCAAATATTCTATATAAACAAATATGCTAGCAAGACAAGATAAAAGGCCTACCTTGTCCAGGCGTTCGATGAAGTCCACCATTGAGCACTTGAACCAAAGAAATATACTTGAAACTAGTCCTCAAAAACCAAGAAAAACAAGAATATGGCGATAATATATGATGTTAGCACATTCAATAGCATAATCCATTAATATACATAACAAATACACCCATGGAATAATAATTCAAATATTTGCAAGATATCAATTGGACGAGTATTTATATTAATATATGATCAATAGAAGTGAAAAAGTTACAGACTCTTGTGTCGGCACGGTTCAAAACCGATAAACTTAGTTCCTTCCAGCTAGGCCTCCACCAATTCAATCCTCCACCAAACACAAGCTCATAAAAGAGAGACAATGGATTTCTCCATCAATAAGGGAGGAGCTTGGGGGCTGAACACTGTGTTCAGACTTAAAGGACAAAGGGATGCAGACTCAATATGAAGTGAGTAATTTCTCCAGAGTAACTTTACTCTCAAAGTTGAATTATTTCTCCTCTTTTCCATAGCTCGTAATTGGCCCATTTATAGCCTTCAAATGGAGTTGAAGGGCTGAGTCAGAACATTTCCAATATATGGAAGGCCTAGGATCATAGATCTCTTGTCGTGACATGGAAACCCGACACCATTTTTCATTTTTGGGAACAAATACTGATGTACATGGGCTGTAGTAGTGCATCCTGCGTATACACATGCTGTATAGTAAGAAAGGTGCGTACATGTGGAAAAAAATGTATTTTTAGCTCTGGGATTTGCAAAGAGGGATGAAAAGTCTGCATAGGGAAATGAAAAAAGGACCTCTGTGCAAGATTTCATAGGGTGAGGCAAATCTTGCTATAACATATACCCCCTAATGTGTGAGGGCAGAGGAGTATCTACGATGGCTGAAATAGATTATAAAAACCCATAAGTGTAGTGATGGGGAACCAACTGGAAGAACTAGTTGCTCATTAGATTCTGCACTAACTTTTCATACATGGATGCCAATTTAGATTATACTGCAGATCCATGTGAGAAAATACCAAACAACTGTTTGTGTCCATGAATAGGAAAATACAAATGCGGTTACATGCCAAAGGTTGTCATAGTCACGAATAGGCCCAGTAGAACCAATACAATGGAGTACAATATGATCTCCCATGATCATTGAATTAATATAGGTACTGGTCCAATGAAAAGGAAACAACAACTCAGGAAAGACACATCCACATACTGAGGTCTTCAAGTCTTCTACACAATCCGCGAAAGGTGCAAGTCTACATCATGTGAATAAAGGAGTTGAGGTCGAACACAATGAGACATCGTTTGATTACTGGTCATTGAGGTATACTGTTAACAAATGTGAGACAATCTATCGATAATGAAATTAGGTATCAAGGCACCGAGTACATTTTTACAAGTGTGAATAAAGGATTCAGGGTAAAAAACTTGAAGAATCCATCGATCAGGAGACATTGATGTATTCCTAACTGTTGATGGCAAGAGAATATTCCACTAATGATTGCAAGCCTCAAGGTACTCATAAGACTCTAGGTATCGTTTCCAGAATAGATGAGATAAATTTGATGGAAGGAGACCCACCGAAATGAGAGCATTAAGGAATCTCTCATCATTCAACATGAGGTACAAAGCGGGAGCTTCATGATTTGGAGGAAATCAGATGAAGAACATGTTCACGAACCAACGAACCTGTGCATCTTTTGCGAGTGCCAAGTGCAAGCGATATACAAAAAATACCCTCTGAATATTAGCCAATGAGGAAAACTGCTGACAAATGAGAGGAAACCACCAATAAGGATAATGGAATCCAAGACAATGCATGAATCCCAATGTGTGAATAGATTTCTTGCCGTCGAACACGAGGGAAACCACCTATTCAATGACCAACGATGAAATGTTGACTGCTAGGTTCAAGGTTACCTACCAATGATGAAAGTAGGACCATGGTGCATGATAAGATTATAGTGTCATGTGATTCTGAGACAAATTGAGGGTATGGCCGACATGGAAAGTCAAGAGTTTTGAGGAATGGCCGACACAGGTTGATAGAATTCCTTTCAACAAGAGCATGAGATATATGGAAGACTCTAACAACATAGAATCAATGATGAAACCATTAGATGTAGGAGGCATCAATGAAATTATCCATAGGGACTAGAAGAGTAACTAGTCGGTAGAGAAAACTCTCTATAAAGAGCTCAACTTCCTAAGGCCATGCTAAACCCAAAATTATGATGACAAATGGAATCAATAACTTTGTGCTTTGTTCAAAGGTGACATGAATGCTGCCAATATAAGATAATACTCCCTTCTCACTCGTCTTTTTTTTTTCATAGACAAATGAATGCTATGATACAAAGGAGGAAACACGTGTCACAAGTAAGCAAAACTAGTTCCAACAGTGGAACATACCTATGCTGAATGTAAGGAGATGCATGTGGGAGATGGACACTCGGGGGAATGTTCCCTCCTGGATATAGGGGTCAAATTGTGAAGGATATAAACAAGGCTCTCCTTGTTTGAGGTTGCAAACTGCTGAGGCAAACTGTTTATAATGCAAAGCGAGAACCAACTATAGGATCAATACCGCAAGCAAGGGCTTGAGATGCAATCACAACTTAACACAAAAAATTATTTTTTCATGATCTTTAGTCTACTTGGTGTGAAAAAAGGGATAAAATTGTACCAAATAGACGTGCTTTCAAATCCAATTTACGAGTGTGAAAGAGACAAGTTCACTTGACAATCTTTTCGCTTTTTGAAAACGGGTTGGAAAAGAGATTAAATTAAACTTAGTTGGGAGTCCTCTAGATATAAGGAGGCATGTTTATGAGTGAGAAACAAGGCTCAACATAAAGTCATGTATTAGCTATAAGAGACTCCTATTCCTAGGGAAAAAATCTCCGCATGGGCACCAAATGTAGCAGAGGATCTAACTAGGGCACCCATGTTTGGCAAGTCTCTACCACTTGATAATGACACGTCTTATAGCAGATGGACGGTTTTGTGTCACGACAAATGGGTTCGTACCTAAGGCATATGAGTGATAGTTATAAGACAATGCAAAAGTACATGGTGGAATGGATACCAATCCTATATGATGGGTAGTGAAAATACCTGCCCGTGGTTATGAACGGTCAACATAACGTTGAAATCCACAAGAATCCATGGTGAAAACTACAAAAACCAACTCAATCCACTACTGTATTAGTCCATAAGGTGAAAACATGATTCGAAGCTATATAAAATGGGTAAAAACTGCTATAAATAGTAACAAAACCAAAAATTACTATGTCATTTTTGACTTTTTACCTAAATAGTGAAAATTGGACCAAAATACCGATGATATTCAACTAGTGATGCAGGAGCGTCGAGCGACGAATCAAAAACTGTCTGGACCAAGTAATTCCTCTTCCCCTCCTCTTCCTTTCTAGTGGATTAGAGTTTTAGATAAGGTTTCAAAATTTGAGTAAATTAGGGCGCAAATTGAGTAATTCGGTGTATGCGGGCTACCATTCATCGAGTCGCGTATACGTGAGGTTATATGCAACTATGTAAAGTATACGGTGCATGTAATCATTCCTATACGTGACTGTAAATGAAACATCCCACGTACAAGTCCATATTCAATATTTTCTATGGTTTCTAACTCAAAAATTGACTTTTATATGACAGGATGGTGCTTGAATGGAGGGAAAAGGAGCACAAGGAGGTAGATGCTACTGTGGAAAGAGATCCGGGGGCCCAAATGGCCTTGAAAATATGTGGCTTGTATAATGTTTGGAACTCAAAGGGATGAGGGCCCAAGTGAGGTTGCTTAAGATGCTTGTGGATTACTAGGATCCTGGCAATGAGAGCTTCAACCTCGATGGACAACCATTGAGGATTGAAGTCGAGGATATATAATTTTTGACTGGGTTATCACTCCAGGGTGAGGTGGTGAACCTCAAATCCCAGGGAGATGGGAGTGATATGAAGATAAAGGAGTACATAGACGCTCACTGTGTAGCAGGGACCTCGAAGTTCAGGAGTCAACTCCCCATTCGAGCGATAAACAATCTTAGCCTTAAGATTGTTGTCCTCGTGTTAACCAGGATCACAGGATCAGATTCGTTGCACTAGGCATTGATGCCACTCATGTTATATGTTGTAGAGTGCTTGAGACCCACAATATATGATTGGTGTACCTCACTACTGGATAATATGAAGAGTTAGTTGACATAGTGCAAATAGGGTGGAAAGAGGAATTTCAGGTTTGCCTCTATCTTATGCAGATTTTTATTCGAGCGTGTTCTAGGTTTGGGACCTAGAGTCGATATCCTTATAAGAGGACCTCACGATCCAGCCATGGAACAATAGACTGAGGTAATGAGACGACATGGGGGAGGTAGGGTGCCCACACCCTACAACAAGTATTTCTTCTACTAGTGGATGCGACATGTCATTTCTCTTGATGACTACCCGTATGGAGGGATCAACTTTAGAGGGGATCCTGACATGCCACTCCCACCAGGGACCGCCTACGGGGACATAGGTATGTCAAATGTTTTTAAATATTTCATTTTTTTGTATTTTTGTATAGTAAGACAAAATATTTTTGGATGATGCTTAAGTACTAACTAGACACTTGTGTGATGCAGATGTGGGTCCGTGACAACCGGACAGGCTTCCCTGACATCATTAGAGCCACCGGGGAGACGAGGAGGTGGGATGAGAAGAAGAGAGAGTCCTGTAAAACGTGCAGGGAAAACTATCTCATTTGAATCATAGGATTTCGATGGTTCAGGTAGAGGATTTGCCGGAGGCCATGCAACAACAAGTGGTTGGTGTGCCCAAAGCTTGGGTGCGACTCTTTCGACATCTTGCAAACACCGTAGTTTTTTTATCATAACACACATCCGGTGCCACATGGATAGATCTCGTGGATCTTGTATTATCAGATGTGTATGTATATTGAGGGTGTTAGCCCCAATTTTGTACTATAAACATCATATTTTTCGAAATATATATAAAACTAGGATCTTCAACTGTATATGTGTACATTGATGAGATGATTTTCTTTGATTTAGTTATGTGATGAATTCCAATCTTAAACAAAATTAGCATAAGAATCAGATACATAATTAGAAATCCTAGGTATGTGATAATAAGTAATAAAATCAATCTCTCATTCTAAAAGACGTACTTGTAGGAATCATCAGAGTAAAGTAGGATTACGCATGCGGTAACTGCCGTTCAATTGACATACTACTAACTGGGAATCTAGGCGAACCTTTGAAGAGAGAATACCATGTGAGATATCATCACACAAAATTTCTATAACGACGCTATATTTGGCCACATTATTCATGGATGGCCCTAGGCATACACCACCTGAAGACACCAGTAGACCCTCGGGTGAGTAAACCACCCAAATGGTGAAAGCCAAGTTCTGTGTATGACGACTGGCTCCGACTGCAAATCCTAAGTAGACCAAAGAATCCATTGACATCTCCCAACCAAGGGAAAACTCGATAAGCAAGCTGAAGATAAAAAGAAAGGGAAAATATATATACACTAAATTACATTATTATACAATGAGTTCCGCCCGAACTTGGGGTTCAAGCGTAATATATTTTCAAGTAGAGCCTATTCCTGGGCTCGACCAACATATTCCCTTCATAATCCTCTAACTCATAGGCTCCTTTCTAAGACAAGTCGCATGATACAGGGACCATGCCACATGGGTTTAAAATTGCATGCCCCCATCAGTTCTTTGGCTTGATCATATAAGAGGACCAAGTCACCCTCAACGTACAATCGAGGATAGAAAAACTTATCATACTAGACCTTGACACATCTTTTGTTCACCTCGATAACCATAGAGGCGTCTCGACGCTGCTCGTCAAGACTCTCTAGTTGTACAAGGCATCGCTCGAGATCGAAAGTGTCAGGTAGGAGCATGACTGCCAACTTAATAGAAGGGATCTCACATTCAATAGGTAATATCGACTCCACACCGTGTACTAACTAGAAAGGGGAAAAACCGGTGGCAGTCTTAACTGAGGTTTGATATGCCTAGAGTTCGGGATATAGCATAATGTGCCAGTCAAACTTACTCTGGCAGACAGTTTTATGCAAAATGGTCTTGAGAGACTTGATGATGGACTCTACTTGTCCATTCGCCTGGAGGTAGTAAGGGGAAGAATTACCATGCTTAAACCCCAACTTAGATGCTAGCTATTCCATAATTTCATTCTGAAAGTGACTGCCGTGATAAGTGACAATATCACTTGGGATAATGAACTGGGCAATAATTTGATTGAATACAAAGAAGGAGACAATATTTCAATCAGATTTAACAGTTGGCATGGCCTCAACCCACTTAGTAAAGTAATCGATGACCACGATAATGTGCTTATGCTCCCCAGCTGAAGTTGGGTTGAAATCCACGAATTCCACTCCCCACTTGGTGAAGGGACCAACAATAATGACTGGGTGAAGAGGGGCTGGATGCGAGCACATTTTTCAAGTAAACACATGGTAGGGTGACACTTCTTAATCGCTTCAAAAAAATCGTTAAGGATAGATGGACAAAAATAACCGGCTTGCAAGATTTTCTGAGTTGTTGCAAGCTCGGATAGATGACTACCATAAGCCCCACTGTGGAAATCATTTAGGACTGACTTGGTTTCCTCGTGATTTAAAAAATGACACAATATATTGTCTATTCCTCGACGATACAAAGTGTCGCCGATGATATTGTAATTCTTAGCTTGGTATCCTACACGTCGTTGGTCATCTCGGGGGAGATGCTGAGGGAACTTCAAGGTTTGAATATAGAGAACAATGTCTCCATACCAGGGGTCGGATGACGAGACAAGGAAAATGTGTTCGTCTGTGAATGAATCAACATGGATAACATCCTCATCTAACCGTGGAAAGTAAAATATTAAATCCATGAAGACTAGTGATTTCTTGGATTTCACAGAAGCGAAATCAAGATCAACTTCTTGTAAAATGAAAATCCATTTATTATATTCCCCCCCTATCATACGCCTAGTGAGGAAATATTTAAATCGATTGATATCGACAACCACAATAGTCTTGAAAAGCAATATATAATGGCATAAACGTTGGACTGCGTGAATGACAACCAAAGCTAGCTTTTCAACGTGAGAATAATTAAGCTCAGGACCGACTAAGTTTTGACTAAGATAGTAGATGACATTCTCGTGGAGCTCATCATATTCTTGAACCAAAACCATACCAATCGTCTACTTAGACGCGACGATATAAAGAAAGTAATCCCTACTGTAGTCAGGAGACTTCAGCAGAGGTGCCGATACCAAGGCTTTCTTCAAAGCATCAAAGGACTCCTCGACTTGCTCATCCCAGATAAAAGGGGTGTCCTTATTCAAAAGACGCATGAAACCCTTAGTGATATTGGCATAGTTTACAATAAACCGAGGTAAAAAGTTAGCTTTCCCCTATAAACCTTGAATTTGTTAAATAGTGTGCGGGGGAGGAAACCAAAGTATTGTCTCAACCTTTAACAAATATACCATGATCCCGGTCTTAGAAACTAGAAATCCGAGAAGACGACCAGGCCTAACGCAAAAGATGCACTTATGAGGGTTCAAACGAATTCTATAGTAGAAACATCTTTCAAAAACTAGCTGAAGGTGCGAAGAGTGATCCTCTCTCTTATGAGAGTGAGCAACAAGATCGTCAAGGTAAGATTCGACTATATTCTTAGGATCATGGAGTGCGAAGGTCATAGCATGCTGGAAGGTTTCTATGGAGTTTTTAAGGCCAAAAGGCATCTTCTGTTATGTGAAAGTACCCCAAGGAAAAACAAATTCCGTCTTGTGTTGATCCTCAGGTTTAATTTGAATTTGGTTATACCTTGAAAATTCGTCCATAAAAGAAAACACTTCGCTTCCCGCACACTCGTCAAGAATCTGATCGATGAAAGGTGTCAGGAAATTGTCTTTAGGACATGCCTTGTTCAGGTCATGATATTCTATGCATACAAGGATGGTTCCTTGCTTCTTATTCATAGGAACATAATTGGATACCCATTCAATCAAGGGAACCAGGTAGATAACGACAACATTAAGTAGTTTCTCTACCTTTTCCTTAATAGTAGGGGCCTTCCGGGGATTGACAACAATAAGATGTTTTCGAACAGGTTTAGCATCCAGATAAGTTATAATATCATGCTTGACAATACGAGGGTCGATTCCTGGAATCTCTTCATATGACCAAGCAAATACATCTCAGAATTCCTTGAAGAGCTCAGTGTAGATCAATATTTCTTCTGGAAAAAAATCCGCACTGATATTGACGTTTTCATTCTTTCCAGGAGTACGAGAGATATCGATCGTGACGGTAGGAGAGATACTCACCATATTTCCTTCGGCATAAATGCCGTACATATCAAGTGTAACTACTGTGTGACCGACTATTTCACTCAAAGTAGATCAAAAGTCATCTTGTTCGATTCTTTCAAGCTCTGGGAGAAAATAAGAGCGATGATGCATATCATCCCAAGGTTTGTCGGAACTATTCATGGATTCGATAATAGCTTCATCTGAGGGAAAAGTATCATCGAGGTAGTCATGTGACCAAGACAACAAAGTGGCCCACACGAGATTAAGAACATGATCCTCCTCATCTGTCGGCAAGGTAACAGGATCGGGATCGGTGGAAGAGTCAAGA
Source organism: Picea engelmannii (assembly GCA_009831015.1). NCBI lineage: Eukaryota > Viridiplantae > Streptophyta > Pinopsida > Pinales > Pinaceae > Picea > Picea engelmannii. The sequence goes on along the minus strand of ML809092.1, from coordinate 93,099 downwards.
ACAACTTGATACGCAACCTTCACTGTCGATAGTGGCATGGAAATTCCAACATGTGACTGAAATTCACAAGACGAAATCGAGGAAGGTATGGTCCAAGGATCGTTAAAATAAGAAGTGCAGAAAGGAACATACCTCTCTGATGAAACGAGCCTACTAGACATGGAGTAAACATGGTGAATCGGTGCCATGAAGTCGAAAGTACCCATAAGGGAAGAATACCTTTTGACACTGATATTATCAGTTGCCCGATCATAATTGTCGACCACAGGGATCGACGGTCCAACAAATGCATTGGGGCTAGCATACACAAAGGATAATCGGTCAATCTTCATGATCTTCCCATCGAGTGGAAAACAAAGAGTGTGGAAGACAAACGATATGATGACAGTCATAACATAGGTCCAATTGTGTCCTAGTAATAAGTTATAATAAAGAGGCACATTAACTACCTCAACATCCACCTTTACGGTCTTCCCACCTAACTGGACTGGAAAGGAAGGAAGAATATTGTGAGGGTGGAAGGAATGGCCATCAAAAGTAGTCAACATGGTCAGCGATTGAGAGAGAGCTGGAGAGCCAAGATCTTTCCAACAGATCAAGGACATCACATATGTAGCAACGCATTCATCAACAACCGCACGTTTGATGGTATACTTTGAGTACCCCATGTGGATTTGGAATGCCACATGGTAAGGAAATCGAGGTTTCACATCTGTGACATCAAACTTGATAAAGTTTGAGCCACTAGGGTCTAGAGCTCCTAACAGAGATAGAAAGGAATTCATCTGTGAAGGACATGTCTAGAGTACCTCTAGAGCTGACATCGCACAAGGGGTTTGACCCAGGTCCTCAAAAATATAGTAGTTCTAGGCGGATCTAATATTTGGATTGTGGGTAGAGCGCTTGAGTAATACTTTTGGTATACGAGGCGGTGGCTCTAGTTTTTTGATCTGTAAAGTTATCTTTGGAGGAAGAGGAGGAGATTCTAGACCCAGTATATCCTGTGAAGAACTATAATCTCGCGATCGGGTGGCTACGTGAACCTTAACATTGACCATATTGATACACAAACAGTCTTCATCTTGCGATGGCGAGTTTTGACTCCCACCAGCTGCATTTCCAACATTTGAGGAGCTCGAGGCCATGTGTTGGTTATGTGGGAAAGGATTCGTTAGCACGAAGGTCGATAGAGATAATAGCCTCGCATCTTCTGCAATTTTGGGGCATAAATGAGTAAGATGATCATCTGTACAAAGCTTACAAGGAAATTTCACCTTACGTCTTTCTTTCTTTCCCTCTCAAACATTATTATTCGTCTTCTCATTATTACCACTGTCCTTGGGTTTATTATTATTTTTCCCACCCTTACGATTTTATTACGTCCTTTCTTCTTATTCCCACCTAGTTGCTGGTTACCATTTGGGCCGGTCGATGATTGCACATAATGTACATCCTCCAACTGAGTGGGATTGGAAGATACAGATGAAGCTGACCCTCTTGCAGACTGGTTTAGAGACAACTCTTTCAAATGGCTTGACACCGAGTCTGTGGATTTTACATTGGTGGAGCCTACAATGCCATCATCATGAGGTCCTAGATTTTGTCTAGGGTCATAGGTTGACCTCAGTGCGTCCGAAAGAATGTGGTATAACATCCCATACTGAGCATATATAATATCTAATTGATGGGCTTTGGAGATCGCTTCTTCCTCAGTGGTAACCACGGATGTAACAACATCCTTCGAGATAGGAGGCTACAAAGACTTACAGAACCATTTTAAAATAAAGGCTGAGGGTATGGAGGTCTTAATCAACCTCTTCCATCTATGCCACTCCTGGATATGATCTGAGATATGAGTGGCTATGTTTTGGCATAAAGTCGATAAAATTTCTAGGCCAACGTCGTAACGAACCGACAATTGGAAGTGGTTAAGGAAGACTAAAATGATCTGACTAAAGGTCCCATATGGCCCCCCTAGGTAGCTCGATATACCATTTCGCAGTGACCCCAATGAGGGTGCATTGAAATAATACTAAGCGAATGGAATCGTCATTAAGGGAACTCGAGGAGCACCATAGGTGAAAGGTAGTAATATGATCACCATGATCCTCACCATTCTTACCTTCGAATTTTAGAATGTCCAAAGGAAGTTTGGTGGGGTCAGTGGGCCATGTAGGATCATGACACATAAGTTTGTTCATCAACTTAGACAATTATGGTAGATCAAGCGTGGCCATAAAAGGGAGACGAGGTTATGACATCTGGCCCCAAACTCCCTGGAAATATTGTGCTTGAGGAACTGCAGCCCATCCAGGGTTCTGGTAAGCACCATGGGCCTGTCCGGGATTGTAAGACCCTCCTCCAGGATGATTCATAAGAGGTTGGTTGGGCATCATTCCAGTAGGAATGTTCTGATGGGGGTTATAAAAATTTCCCCCATCCGGAGTGGCTCTGGGTTGGGGGTTGCCCAAGGTGTGAAACTGACCTACTCTAGGTGTGAATCCATAGGATAGAGGTGGATTCGTCATGCCAAATGTGTTGGTTGGAATCGACACTGAGGAGGTGAGGGTATATGATGAAACTTGAGCAAAATCTTGTCCGCTAGGTTGGTTTCTCCACCCAGAAGAAAGAGGGTTAGACCTGAGGCTAAAATAGGGAATGCCTCCCATATTAGGAGTCATTTGAGGGATCTAAGAACCACCAAATGAGAGTGTATTATAAGGAGGTGTAGTTCTCCCAAGTCCAATACTAGAATTGGGGCCAACAATTGGGATGGAGTTCAAAAATTGTGAAGTAAAATTCAACATACCATAGGAAAAAGGACTAGAGGCCATAGGGATGGACTGAACATTATAGCCTGGTGAGTGACCAAGAGAACCAAATGGGTTCAAGGCAAGATATTGCGAATTCACTATAGGATGAGAAATAGTAATGATAGGTGCCTTCGACACTACAACCATTGTGGTTGCATGAGTTGAAGGGGTTCCATTAACTATAGTAGGTATGGTAGTCAAAGGGATCCCAGTGTTCTAAATACTTGGTTCAATACTCATCCTTGTAGAATCACAAGTCTGAACAATGGAGGTGTGTGTACCATGTCTAATATCTCTACGCATTTTAGAAGGCAAAGACTCAAAATCCAGTGGTAACTGTAATAAGCGACGTGATCGACGGGGATGCTGGTCTGACTCCACGATGACTTAAGACTCAAGGTACAAAAAACAAATCCTAGGGCCAACTAGTAATCAAAGAGCACACCAAAAGTCAAATGACCAATATGCACACAAATAGGGTAAAGTGGTTGAAAGGGGCCTCCCTCCCTAAAGAAGGTATGTCTCACCCAAAAGGGGCCCGAGACTCCTTGCTAAAGATCGAAGGTAACATAATCAATTATAAGGGCCCTCATTGGATTAAAAACCAGTCGGTCAGATCCCCCTAGAGAGGTAATCTTCCATAAAGGTTATGTGTTGTCTGACCCTTATCTGACCCATGGTACTTGTAGAATAACCCCTGCAAGTAACCTATGCGGAACCTAATTCAAGCAACTAAGCAACCAATTTGTGGTACTTGTAGAATAACCCCTACAAGTAACCTATGCGGAACCTAATTCAACCAATCTGTAAATAATTTGTGGTACTTGTAGAATAACCCCTGCAAGTAACCTATGCGGAACCTAATTCAAGCAAATCCAACCCGCAAATATGACATAATGAAACAAGTATAGAAAAAGTATAACTCATGGATGTAAGATATGACAATGAATATTATGTGAGGGAAACATACTTAGAAGAAAAATATAAGTGTAGAGTAATGAAAAAGAAAGAAGAAGTTATAAGGTTCAACAATGCCCTAATATGGTGACGTTTTGGCATGGAGAGGAAATGGTTGAGCAAGTTGAGGAATTCGTTGGGCCTCCATGATTTAGGGGTTTTATCCATCACAACATGCCAAATATCCATCAAGTCATCAACACCATCATCAAACCCTATCCCCCAAAGTGACATCAAGCCCTAAAAGAGGACTTTTTGATCTTCCAAGGTCAAACATTGGGCTAAGAGGGGATAAAATTTCAGCTACAAGCTCTTCTCTCTTGCCTCCAAAGGAAACTTCCAACCTCTGTATTTTCCCCAAAGTCTAGGTCATGGCATCCAACCTGTGGGCTTCCTACCCTAATGAAGGCCTGATGCAGGAGAATCCTTGGGCTCGGGCAATCCACATCACCCAAAAATATTTCCATTTTGAAAATAGGAAATAAGTCGAACAAGGAATGTGTTATTGGTCAATTTTATTTAGTCAATTTGCTATAAATTCAAACTGCTGATTACTCCTTCAACTACTCTTTCTATGCTAAAACGGGTGCTAATTTTTTTGTTGAAACTCGCGCTGAAATTCATGCTGAAACATGTGATGAAATTCGTGTTAAAACACGTGTTGAAACTTGTGCGGAAACTCGTCTTGAGATTTCCACATATAGAGAAATTTTACAAGTGTCACGCTGAAACTCATGCTAAAACACATGCACACAATGCAATTTACAAGTGTCACAATATTTCTTTATTTGCAACACTGTGGACGTACACATTTTATTTTTCCATGCTGGTATGCATTCACAATGAGTCACAACTAAAGGAAAAAAATTGAACCGAGGCCAAAGGGAATTTGAAGTAATCCGGAAGACAAAGAGACAGTTTGAGTAACAACTCATTCTTGGAGGGAAGGAAAATCGTTTCAGAGCCGAGGAAGAGTTTAAAAAAGAAATGGAGCACGATTTTGAATAGGTTGGTAAACCACAAAGCAAGGAAATCGTAGAAGGTAGACTGGAGAGAATATCCCATATTGGGTGAGCACACAGGAATGGAGAAACAAAATCTCATCCCATATACATAGACCATTACCCTCTGGATGATTTCGTAGTGGTTTTTAGCCACATGAGAAGAAATTCATGACTTTCTTTTAACCTAGGTTTGATATAATGTAAATCCTGTATTTACTTAGAATCAATAAAAGAGTGGTGCTTTATTTCATGTTTTCTAGTGTTTTAGTTTCCAGTGGATTCCTCATTATTTGGAAAAAGTATTTCTATTTTTTTTTTCCGCTGTACATTCTGTAGCAGGGTGTGTGCTGTAATTGTGTGTGTGTTGTTTCCCACTTACCTCTGCATTATGTGGTATCAGAGTTTGGTTCTTCTATGGGATTAACATTTAATATGCTTCTGTGAGATAGGGTAGATAATACCTATTCCTGGTGGTTTCTCAACAAGAGTGATGGAAGTCATGTTGGGTTACATAACCATGCGAGGTATGTGGATGTTGTTGAGACACCTACAACTTGGAGGAATTCTAGAGTGAAGGAGAGGAGAAGGAAGGGGAGGTGCAGGAAATCAAGAACTAGAAAATTTGAGAATAAGAATAGAGGAATTGGAAACTCCTAGGAATGGAGATGATGAAGTATACTCAGATCCAAAAGAATAAATTGAAGATGAACGTGATGGTGATGAAAGAGACCCAACAACTAGGCTAATTTTGTATTTGAGTAACATGGGTAGTGTAAAGGTTAAGGTTTCCTGTTATGATGGTAGTTTGAGAGTTGATGTTCTCATTGAATGGATTAAAGAACTTGAAAGATACTTCGAGTATGAAATGTTCAGGATCCAAATTGGGTAATATTTTTTGTTACGAAACTGAAAGGCCATGCAACACTATGGTGGGATATGATACAAAAGGATAGAGTGAATAATCAACAAAATAAAATTAGAACTTGGAAGAAGATGGTTACCAAGGTTAAAGAGAAATTTCTTCCTATCGATTACCATAAAAATTTGTTCCGACAATTCCAGAACCTCAGACAAAAGGAGACATTTGTTCGCGAATACAATGAATATTTCTTTAGGTTGTCACTCAGAGGAGGCCTCAAGAAAACATAATTCCAACAAGTTGCAAGGTATGTAAATGGGCTAAAGTATTTAATTCAAGATGAAATGAGAACACACTATTTTCACACTGCTGATGAATTTTATCAAGTTTACCTTAAGGTAGAAGAAAAGATTGAGAGGAAAACATAGTCTATTGGTAGAGGAAGAGGTTTTAAAGGATGAAGTAAAGAAGGGACTGCTAAAGGTAGGGAAAAGGAAGAAGAATATTCTATTGGTTAAGGTGACAGAGGAGGAAATGGAGCTGGTAGAGGCAGAGGATTCAAAAGAGGAAAGGGAATATGTGTAATCAATTGTTATCATTGTGGTGTAGAGGGACACAAGTTGTCTGAATGTCCAAAAAGGAAAACTTCAGGGAGAAGAGGTGAAGCTTGGGAAAAAGTCACATAGGTTGATGAAGCTTCAATGGTTGGAAAAAATGTGACTGTTCTTCAACAATAATAAAGGGATAATTTGTTGTTTCAAAGATTGTTTCTTAAATCTGAAGAAAAATAGGCAAATGAACCAGAACAACAAAAGAATTTTTTTAAAACAAATTGTAAGGTTCAAGGAAAATGTTTTAACTTGATTATAAATGGAGGAAGTACAAAAAATTTGGTATCCACTGAAGTGATGAAAAAACTGAACTTGAAAAGGTTGAACCATCTGAACCCTTATCGTTTTTCTTGGTTGAACAAGGGATAACATGTGGTTGTGACTGAGAAATGTTTATTGAATTTTCAAATAGGGATTTTTTAGGAGAAGCTGTTATGTGATGTGATTGAGATGGATGCGTGTCACATACTGTTGGGAAGACCATGGTTGTTTGATTGAAAATTTCACCATGATGGTAAGGAAAACACATATGAGTTCAAGAAAGATGGAAAACAATATAAATTAACACCAATGCTGGAGGATACAGTCACAACAACAAGAAATTGTGTTGATATAAATACGAGTAACAGTAGGATCATGCTATGTTATGCTAAGGAATTCTTACTAGAAGAAAGAAAATCAAAATTCTGTTTAGCATTGATTCTGAAGGAAGTGAAAAGTGTAGAGGAGCCAAATGTTGTGACGTAGGAACATCGCCATCAAAATTAAAGAGGCCAGGTGGAAGACAATGCAGGACCAATGCACGCATTTCAAATCAGATTTGGTCCCAAGGAGGGTGCATTTGTTTTGATATTTTGAAAATATTGTATTAAAATTCTTTTATTGTTTTGAGATAGGAACCATCACATAAGGCTGCCAAGGATTGTAATCACTTTTATTAGCAGATAAGGTTGTACATATACTGAGTATGGAATCATATTTGAATGTAACTTCCATTCAATGTAATAGTCCTTAGTAGAAGAATGTAAGCACTAAGGTATCTTGGATGGAAGGATCGAGAAGACCCTCGTTGTATAAATATATTTATTGTATGCCCAAATGAGGATGCTGAATTTTATTGTAGAGGTTGATGAATATTGTTATTGATGCTGAGAGAGATGTTGAAGCTTAGGAAGACTTGCAGAGAGTTGTAGGTATCCATGTACATATTTTACTGAATGAATACAAGCAGAGAGTTTTGATTCCATATTTATGGTGTTGTGTTCATATGAGTTATTTGAGTACATGTGATGTTTCTTTATGCTCTTTGTGTTTTATCTGTTTATGTATCTTTTATGCATGAATATGTTTTTCATGTTTAAGTGTGGAAACCTTTGATGTTTATGTAAGTTTCATTTGTTTTCTCTTCTGAGATTTCTGGTGCAAGGAGTGCATAGAGCTCGCAAGGAGTTCATAAGACGAGAAGCTCAAGAGATATATCGTGAATTTATAGTGGAGGTGCAAGGAGTGCACAATTGTTTAGTTGAAGTGCAGAGAGTGCACAGTTTCTCAGTGGAGAGAAAAGGTTTGAGAAGACCCGTGCAAGGAGTGCATCAGGCCAACACTTTCTTTAAGTGTTGAAGAAGTTTTAGAAGGGATGAGCGTAAGGAGTGCGTAAAGGAAATTTTCTCAGAAATATCTAAGTTTGAAATTCATCAGAAGTTTCAGGGACGTAAGGAGTGCACCAGAGGTCTATAAATATCAAAGGAACAAAGCTCAGAAGATATAGTGAGTACAAAAGTTTCGCAGGAGGAACTTAGAAAATTTCTAAGTCCATGGATTTAAAGTATTGGAGGAGCGCACAAGAGGGTGCTAGAGACTCTATTTGTCTCGTGTAGTCAAGCTTAGGAAGGATAACAATCATAATCTTCAAGGAGGAGAATATTTTCTTATTTAAAGTTTGAACAATGGAGATTGTTTTGGGAAGATCCGAGGTCCTTTGTCACCCTTAGATCTGGAGAAGTAGTGTGGGGTTTAACCCTTTAAGTATTTAAGACTTAGTGCATTCAGAGGAGTCATAGATCAAGTTTAAAGGAGGAGTTATCAAGGAGTGAATATCTATGGTCAAGATTCATTCGAGAATTTGCAGGAGCATGGATAGTCATTGGATCAGGAGGAGCTACACGTAGGTTAATCGACGAAGTCCTTCAGACTTCATTCATTCAGAGAATTTAGCATGTAGAGAAGTGGGGACCCTTGAAGTCCTGAAGTCCGAAGTGAATCGTTTCCGTTCAAAAAATGGGGACACATGTTAGTAGGTCGTGTACTCTAATGGATTAGCGTTTCGATAGAAGTAGGAGTGGAGGAGTCCCGAAGGACGAAGTGAATTGTTTCTACTCAAAAAGTGGGGACACGTGTTAGAATATCGTGTACTCCAGGCCAAAGTTCATCTGGATCGTCCATTGTAAAGGACACGTGTCATCATATCAGGCAATCCTAAGAATCGACACTCCAGGAGAATAGTGGGAAGGGAAGGTCGATATCTCTGGAGTCCTGAAGCCTGGAGTAGATCATGGCCGTTGATTTTAGGAAGGGTACATGGCAGCAGATCCAGAGGTACGACGCTCTGGAGAAAATGTAGCGTAGTGTTGTGGAGACTCGCGGAGGCCTAAATCCTTGGAGTTAATCCCAACCATCCATTGGAGAGGACGCATGGCACAAGATCCCATGGTCTGGGAACTTGACACTTCGGTGAAATAAAAGCATTGTGAAAACAACGAGGAAATCGCTAAAGTCTCGAAAGGGCATCCTAGCCGTCGATCTAGGAGAGGACATGTGGAGGTAGGAGAAATTGTTCGGAGTTTCAGTGTTGGGAGATATAAGGATTTGTGTCATGTGGATGACCAACAGAAATCGACAAAGCCCAAAAGGAATTGATCTGGACCATCCATTTGGGTAATTATTGTGGACCATCGATATGAGACTCGACAAAAGCGCTTTTTGGCGATCCGAGAAATTCATAGAAAAAGGGAGTTGTAAAGAAATTGATGAAGCCTATAATATGAGCCATCGATCTCGATGGTCATTGTGGGCCATTGATCTAGCTGCTCAGTGTTTGATAGTTCGGGGAATCTGTGTTGAGAGATAAGAGGGAATATAAGTCCCAAAGTCCCAAAATTTTCAGGGTTTGAAGCTTTATCCCACGAGATTGGCCCTCGGTCTTTGGGGAGGCTTTGTAAGAATTCATGGACTCTCAAAAAGGAAAAATTACACTCAAGAACAGGGTTTAAGGACCTGTGCATTAATATTTTGGGCTCAGAGGGATCCTATGAGCTAATTTCATCTCTCGATTAGAACTATCCTAGACCAGGAGGTCGAGCGGACCCTGGGAGAAGGTGGGGTATACATCAAGTGGTATCAAAGCCATAATTAATCTCTTTGTGAAAGAAGGTTTGGAATCATGCTGCCAAGAAGACGCAGGGACATACCTGTAGAAAATCCATCCATGGAAGAATAAATGAGGCAACTTCATGCAATATTAGATGCCATGGAGACAACGCAGAGAAGAGAACTTGATGATGGTGATGTTAGCAAAGCTGAGAGTGAAGAGATGGAATTTGAAGGAGTTGCAAGAGAAGACACTGCAAGGGAACGCTTGTTGAAATCTGTTGCAAGAATGGGAGCTAGAACAAAAATGGAAATCCCAATATATGAAGGAACCTTGGATGATGAAGATATGTTGGATTGGATAAGATCCCTAGACAAGTACTTCAATTATGAAGATATAGAATATGGAAATAAGGTGAAGCATGCTGTTACCAGACTAATGGGACATGCAATTCTATGGTGGGATGAACTGCAGACTGACAGAAGAGGCAAGGGTAAGAAAAAAATAAAAAATTGGGATAGGATGGTAGCTAAATTGAAAGCTAAGTTCATACCCAAAGACTATTAGATATATATGTTCAGGAGATTGCAGAACTTGAGACATAAGGGTTTGTTAGTGAAGGAATAAACTAAGGATTTTTATAGATTGAACATCAGAGAAGGACATAGAGATAGTGATGAGAAAAAGGTCACCAGATATATTAATGGTCTGAGATATGAAAAACAAGAGGAAATCAACATGATGACCATGATAACGGTGGAATATTCTTATCAATCAACACTGAGGGAAGAGGAGAAGTTGGCCAGAAAACAAATCTAACAAAAAAGAGAAAAAATTATAAGAAGAGGCAAAGGAACTGTCCGAGAGAAGTTACAAAAACCCAAACTTGAATATGGAAAGTCTCAAAGTCATACAAAAAGAGGAGGAAGTTATAGAGGTGGACACCATGGTGGAAGAAACTCTTTTTCTCGAGGAAGAGGAAGAGGTAGATGAGGATAAATGAGATGATATGCCTATGGAAAGACATGGCATATGTCTTGGGAATGTCCTAAGATGAAAAATAAATAAGGAGGTGGATAAGTTCACATTTTTGAGGCTCAAAGAAGGAATGTTGAGGTAGAAGCAGTGGAAGATGGGAAATCCCTCATGATGAGGAAAATTCTCCTAAAGCCATAGAAGGAGGTGGAAAAACCAGTTTAGAGAAACAGTCTGTTCAAGACTGCTTGCAAGACCAAGGATAGGGTATGCAAGGTGATTGTAGACAGTGGGAGCAATGATAATTTGGTATCCACAGAAATGGTGGAAAAGGTGGAGCTGGAGACAACTACAGATCCAAACCCATACAAGGTATCGTGGTTGTAGAAAGGACACCAAGTCATGGTAAGTCGGCAATGAAATGTTGAATTTAAGATAGGAGGTTGTTAGCACAGGAGAAGACCAAGGTTTCAACGCTTAACAATGCATCAAGAAAACCCTTGACTACCGGCCCTTTCGGTGACACCTGTGAGGCAGGCGAAGTCTCACCAGAGGTAGAAGAAGGTGGGGTTACAAGACACATGTGTCTGTAACCAAACTGAGACACATATCTATGATAATAACACTTCACAGGGTATTCTGTTAACACTTAGGAAGTGACATGCATTAGTTCATTAACCTTATTAACATCGCGGAACATATCTAAGGTAGATCGATGCAGTAACAATAAATGATTCTATATAATGAGCACTTAGCACTGATTTATATCTAACCTTCATTTACCCTTATCACAAGTAAAGCACTTAAGAAATAATAGATCTATCTATCATACATACTAATCAAAGCACTGAGAAGACTCATAACATAAATAACACAACACAAAGCAACCCAAAGACACAAGATATACGTGGTTCACCCCAGTGTGGGGCTACATTCACCACCTATTCTCTTCTTTATTATTTGTCAATATCTTACATTGAGTTACTCCTGTGCACTAAGCCACAAAGTAGAGCTTTGCACCAGACAAGAGATCTGTGCACTGAGCACCAGATCCTCCTTCCAAAACTTGGTCAAGGCACATAGCCACTCTCTATCAAGAACAAAGCCTTAACACACATTCATTCCCTTACAAAAATCCATTCAGACCACTTGCACTTAGCTCCAAAACTTCTCAAGAACTCACTACTTCTACCATACATTCTTGTTTTATTTATACTTTTACAAACCCTTACAATAGGGCCAAACATGGGAAAAACCCATGGTCAGACATCCCATAACCCATTACAAAACCCTAAAGAACCCCTTACTAGGTCCACATAGCCCGCAAAATAAGTGAGATCCGTGATCTCAGCTTTGCCTGGGCGGTCCTTCCTCGACCAATGTGTCGAAGTCCAAAAGTGGGTCAACTATGACCAAGGTTTCCTAAAAACTTGGGTGAGGGCCAACAAGCCCCCAACACTCACCTGTGACTCGTCCCAAGTCACTCAGGTGTGGACAACGCTGCTTTGAAGGCCTCGAGCTTACCTTGAGCTTCCGTGACTTGCTACGTTTCCTGAGCCTCCTTCTCAACAAGCTCCTAGATCGTCTGCTCTATAACATCCCCTTCCAGGCGCTATTCAGCTATTGCAACCACTTGGTCCAATTGTGATCCCTGTCCATCAATTTCTTCAAACACCTTGCAGGCTTCATCCTGCACAGGTTGTAGCTTCTGTGTCACTTCCATTACCCTACCCTAGAGAGAAGTGATTTGTTGTTGTACTGTGCACTTCTCCTAGTATCTCTTCATTATTTCTACCACAGTGAGCAACTTCATCTATTCTTGCATGGAAAATGCCTGCTGTTGCGCCTCCTATAACTACTCTTCCAACTTCCTTATCTTTGGATCCTTAGCGAGACATTCGTATGTTTGTGCGCTTCTATCGCTCATTTGTTTGCATTATCAGGTGAGGATTCTTATCCTTATTAGTGTGTTCTTAGTGGTCTCCTCCCTCTGGTCACACACCTCCTGCAGGGTGCTCGATACTGTTTGGTCCTGCAAGTTTGTTATCCTGGTTTGTAGCTGCTGGAGGGTCTAAACGAGCTTCACTACTTGAACCTCAACTAACTCTATCTCCTCTTGTTCCAAGCCTGTCACAAAGTGAGATGATTTATTCACAACTTCTTTGACCATGGACCACTCTACGATCAACTGCTCCTTTTCTCTCTATAGCTGGGATTTTTCCTCCTGGAGCTTCACCCAAAGCTCTGATTTCTCACTTTCCTGGGATGATACCTTATCCTACGCTACTCTTAATTTTGCTAGTACTTAATATTTCTCTCTTTTCAAGGCTTCTGTAGCCTTCTCCTTTTCTTCCTGATCTCTCTAAAGTCGAGCTTCTGTTGCATCCTCCAATATTCTCAATTGGTCTGGTTCATCTCCCAGTTTTGCAGTCTACAACGAGGAAGACGCAGTGGGTACTGCGCGGACCAACCAAACAACTTGGTGTACTTCCTTCAGTTCCCTTTCGATACTTTCATATAGATCCTACTGCTTCTCTCCATATCTCTGCAATATGTCCTCAGAAGCGTTCTCCATAGCTCCGCGGACCAAACTGATATTGTCCTCAGTGAGCATGGCCTCTAACTGGGGCTTATTAGTACGTGTCTTCTTCCTGGCTGAAGGTTTATTCAAAGAAACCTTCCTCTTCTGCAGTGTGACTGTTCCAGTAGGGGGGTCTTTAGGCGATGTATCTTCGCCTCCTCCTTACTCTTCTACTTTGTCCCCTCCTCCTTGTCCTTCTGCTTCATCTTTTCCTCCTCCTCTGATTGAGTCAAACCCGTTATCTTCAGAAGTGTTGCCTTCTTCATGAGTCTCTATATCCTATACTTCCTCCTAATTTTTATTCTTCTTCATCCTGCTGGACTATCCGACATGCTCGATTTGGGTGACTATGGGGCTTCCTATGGTGTCAGTGTCAGAGAGTTTGACATCAATGACATGTAGAAGGAATTCGTCTGACCACTCCTTTGTAATCTGCTCCATGTCCTCATCTGTTATCTTGTAGTACGACTGCAACTCTTCCTGATTCTCGTCTCGGTGCGCAGTGATGTATATGAAATGTGGATCTGCATGAAACTTTACTATTGGTATGTACTGGTGCAGGGTGCGTGGTGTCATGCACATAAATGATTCAATGGAAACCTTTAATTGTCGATAGTATGCATGAAACAAAACATTGGACTGCCACTGCTTCATCATGTCATTCGTATACCATAGGGTCGAAAAACGAGCGACCAACGACTCTGAGGGTTTGATCTCTGGGAGGGTGGCTCCTTCAAACATTTTCCAAGTGACAAATGCGATCAATATGATTAGCCAGATGTAGTAGAATTCATATCCCAAATCCTGGGCTTCACGAAAATCCTTCTCCATATCATTGACGAGGCAATTCACCTAGTTCATCTGCATTCCCTCCACACATTTTCCTGCAGGTACCCCATGAACCCGGTGACCTATGTGGGGAGGATATTCCTTATGATATTTCCAACTATGAGTTGGAAAGTGAGGTGCACTGTGCCATCCTGTATAGAGGCTACCTTGTAACCTCACTTTCCTTTTTAGACTTCCCCATAAGCTTCCTTAATGCGTTGTGCCAGGTAACGGTCCGAGGCCTTCCCTGGATAAAATTGTTGAGGGTTAGGGCCTTTCACACTCAAGCCTGTAATGTAGTGGATTAGTACCAGATCCACAATAATCCTTCTGTCAAGCCACAAGTATCCTCCATGATAGTATGACATGAGGATTTTAACGCAAACGTTAACCTCCCAGTGGTGGCCGAAATGGGGGATCTTCATCACATTCATCACGGTGGACTGCGCCAACTCCTTAATCCATGGCTGTGAGACAAGGTGAGGCTTTTTTCCAGTTGTCTTCTTGAGATAACGATGTGGCACCAACATGGCATAGTTCTTTCTGTCTCCCAAGTTGAAGTCACTATTCTTCAGTAGCGGGATCTGTCCTAACTGACTCCCGACTATGTGTATTCCTTTCAGAATGTATGTAGAGAACACAATGTACTCATAATCTTGGGGAATTTTGTCACAGTTAACAACACTAGCCAAAGGTGGTATATACTCATGTATGATTTATGGGATCTGCTTTGCATTATCCAGATCTTCACGGTGCTTACTTCGTTGTTCAGTTCTGGGGTTGACACGACCAGAACGACGTCCAGTCGAAGGGGAAGCCTACAGTCCCCTAGTCGATGATGCTTGTGCACCTTCAGATATCGGTCTTTTGTCCATTATCTTCTTAAGGACCTCCTCGACAAACTTATCTAATTCACTTGGTTCACCCAAAATTCTAAATTTTAAAAAGATATGGTGGGGTAGACGAATGAACAACGAGGTCTAGTTTTAGATGACACAACTCGACACTTGGAAAATTCTCTGTTTATCTCAGTCAATAATGGGTGGAAAAAAGTGGGCTTGATGCAGTGACCGATGAGTTAAATAAGCAGGGCATCGTAATAGATTCTTCCAATGACCATGAATGCTTCCATCAATATGAATTTGTCCATTATGGTGCCATCTCAACGTCCCAAAAGTGGTCCATCAACCCATAAATGCATTTTCTAACCATTCTGGAGCATCGTTATAACGGTTGGGGCACCTCCAATGGTCATATAAATTCACCAGGGTGAAGTCCCATTGTGCGCGGTTCTGCTGTTTCAGCGAGGTTCAAATCCTGCGAACCTGCCTCCTGCGAGGTTCCATTTTGTGAAGTCTTCGATCTAGTCTCTGTAGCTTCTTGTAGCTTTTCCAAATTAGCCTTATTTTTATTGTGCTTTCTTTCCTTCTTCCCTATGATCTATGTTTCTCTAACTATTTCTGGAATCCTCTTTCCATTCTTATTCTTATCTTCTACTAGCACAGTGGCTTCACACTACTGAGGTGCCCTCAAAGGGTCTGAAGTTAATATCCCTTTTCTTAATACTTCATGGGTGGATATATATAGGTGCTTCAATACTTCTTGCATTCTTTCAACCTTGACAATTGATTCTCTGACCGTCTATCCCTCCTGCGTTGTTACTTTGTTCAGTTGCTTCGACTTATCCTCTCTTTCTTCTCTGAGTCGGTCTATTTTCCTAGCTATGAAATCCCTTAGTTCTTTCTTTTTATTTGCTGTAGCTTCTTCCTCTGTTTTCCTTCTAATCTGATCCTTCTCAATCCAAGGCTTACCTAACAAAAGTGGGAAATGGGCGCTATCCCCAACAAATTTCATGACTTCAAATTCTTCTTTAGTCGATGTTCCATGAACAATAATAGGTACATTAATAACTCTTCCACACAGGGTTATCATATTTACCTTAAACAAGCCTATCCTTCCCAACGAAGGTATCATAGTAGGTTTTCCCAAAATTCTCCAAGTTTCTTCTATCATAATATTCACTTGTGTTTCTTCATACAAGACACAGTCTATGTCGAAGTCTTCTCTTCTTTCACTTATGCATTGTTTTTCTTGCAAGATCTCTGGTAAACTGACATCTTTATGAAAGTCCATCATTTCTTTCAATTGTACTAATGTAGTCTGAACTTCCTCTGGTTATTTCTCTTTATGACTCTCTAACATGCCCTCAGTCTCTTGATTTCCTTAATAGTTTTCTTGTCTCATGTTCATCCTTTCAACTTTAGCCATTATCTTTGGACAATCCTCAACCTCATGACCAACAATATTACAACAAAGACAAATAAGACCTGCACCAGGGCATTCCTTAGCAATATGTCCCGGTCTTCTGCAGTTATAGCACATTGTCAATCCTCTTTTTCTTTTAAATGTTCCCCAACTTCTTTTGCACTGCACACTAGGATCATAGTGCTGGATCTGCAATTTGCAAAATATTTTCCTAGGTTCTTGCATCCACTTATTAGTCCAAAAATTCTTTTTATGAATAGGAATAACACATATTTCTTCATTTATATTAAATTTACTCATATCCACTCTTTATTTCAATAGACTAGGACAAACTCTATTAAACATACTTAGGTTCATGCTTTCGAAACAAAATTTTCAATTATTTTTCTCTTGTAAAAGCACAAATATTTACCTCTTTTCAGATCTTACTTCTTTATTGAGATCAGATTTCTTTCTTAGCACAAAGCTTCGCAAGTCAAGTAGAGTAATGTGCACTTCAACAGTAGATCTATGCACAAATATTCTCTTTTTCTTTACTTCAGTTCCCAACAATCACAGTTTCAGGTCCCAACAACGGAACCATCTGTTGGCACAGGGGCAGACCCAGGGTTCAACGCTTAACAACGCACCAACAAAACCCCGACTATCGGCCCTTTCGGTGACACTTGTGAGGCAGATGAAGTCTCACTTGAGGTAGAATAAGGGTGGGTTACAGGACGTAGGTGTTTGTAACCAAGTTGAGACACAAATCTATGATAATAACACTTCGCAGGGTATTCTATTAATGCTTAGGAAGTGACATGCATTAGTTCATTAATCTTATTAACATCATAGAACATATCTAAGGTAGATCGATGCAGTAACAATCAATGGTTATATATCCTGAGAACTTAGCACTGAGTTAGATCTAACCTTCATTTACCCTTATCACAAGTAAAATACTTAAGCAACAATAGATCTATCTATCATACATACTAATCAAAGCACTGAGCATATTCATAACATAAATAACACAACACAAATCAACCCAAAGACACAAGATATATGTGGTTTACCCAAGTGTGGGGCTATGTCCACCAACCATTTCGCTTCTTTATTATTCGTCAATCTATGACATTCAGTTACTCCTATGCACTAAGCCACAGAGTCGAGCTTCACACCAAACAAGAGATCTGTGCACTGAGAACCAGATCCTCCTTCCAAAACTAGGTCAAGGCACAAAGCCACTCTCTATCAAGAACAAATCCTTAAAACACATTCATTCCCTTGCATAAATCCATTCAGACCACTTGTACTTAGATCCAAAAATTCTCAAGAAATCATTACTTCTACCATACATTCTTATTTTATTTATAATTTTACAAACCCTTACAAGAGGGCCAATATACTTTTACAAACCCTTATATTCTTATTTTGGACAGATGTAGAGTTTTCCAGTATGCAAAAGTGAAGCAACAAAACACTGGTCTGTATCAGCCGTTTTCTATTCCATATAGGCCATGGGATGCCATAAGTATGGAATTTTTGTTGGGATTTCCAAGAACCCAGAGGGGGAGTGATTCCATATTTGTTGTGGTTGATAGATTTTCGAAGATGACACATTTCATACCATGCCAGAAAACCATTAATGCTACTCACATAGCAAATTTATTTTTCAAGGAAGTTGTGAGATTGCATGGCTTGCCAAGGAGTATAGTTTCAGACAAAGATACCAAGTTTGTAGGACACTTTTGGAGAACCCTATGGAAAAGGACAGGGACAAATTTGTCTTTCATTTCAACATATCCCCCTTAGATAGGTGGACATACTGAGCTGGTAAATCTGAGTTTAGGGAATTTGCTGAGGAGTTTTGTCACTGAACATCATAACTAGTGGGATCGGATTCTTCCCTAGGTCAAGTTTTCTTATAATGATTCTCCAAACATAATCACTAGAAAAATTCCATTTCAAATAGTGTATGGAATGCATCCAAGAGGAATTTCAGATTTAAGGGATTTGAAACATGATGATTTCAGAAGTGCAATACCAAAAGACTTTGTTGCAGAGATGCATAAGCTTCATGATAAGATAAAGAGACACCTGTAGGAGAGAAGTCAGAAGTATAAAATCCAAGTTTATTAGAAAAGGAGAGAGGTTCATTTTGAAGTTGGAGATCAATTTTTAGCACACTTGAGGAAGGAGAGGTTCCCAAGGGAAACATATAATAAATTGAAGATGAAGAAAATAAGACCATGTAAGATCCTTAGAAAGTTTGATGCAAATGCATATGAGATTGAGCTTCCAGAGGATGTGGGAATATCACCCATATTCAATGTTGCAGACCTATACCCTTACATGATGGAGGATACATGAGGATCAAGTGATCAAAAGGATATAATATGGGAGAAGCAGATGCCAAAAACAAAAAATCCACAGATGGAGAAGATCATAGATCAAAGGATTGGTAAGAAGACTAGGAGAAGGACTTATTTTGAGTACTTGGTGAAGTGTAAGGGTCACTGAGAAAAGGATGCCAGTTGGGTCAATGAATATGACATTCAGAAGCATTGAAAAAAAATGTAGTAGCTCATGGAGAGGAACCCATGAATTTTTGGCTAGAGGAGTATGATGCAGAAACATCGCCATCAACATTAAAGAGGTCAGGTGGAAGACAACACAACACCAACATGCGCATTTCAAATCATATTTGATCCCAATGAGGGCATGTTTGTTTTGATATTTTGAAATATTTTATTAAAGGTATTTTATTCTTTTGAGGAAAGAACCATCATAAAAGGCCACCAAGGATTGTAATCGCTTTTATTAGTAGATAAGGTTGTACATATATTGAGTATTGAGTCATATCTGAATGTAACTTCCATTCAATGTAATAGTCCTTAGTAGATGAATGTATTTACTGTGATAGGATAACACTAAGGTAGTCTGGAGTGAAGGCTTGAGAAGCCCCTCGTTGTATAAATATATGCATTGTATTCCCAAATGAGGATGCTGAATGTTATTGTAGAGGTTGTTGAATATTGTTATTGATGCTAAGAGAGTTGTTGAAGCTTAGGAAGAGTTGCAGAGAGATGTAGGAATTCATGTACATATTTTATTGAATGAATACAAGCAGAGAGCTTTGATTCCATATGTATGGTGTTGTGTTCATATTAGTTATTTGAGTACATGTGATGTTTCTTTATGCTCTCTGTGTTTTGTCTGTTTATGTATATTTTATGCATGGATATCTTTTTCATGGTTAAATGTGGAAACCTTTGATGTTTTTGTAAGTTTCATTTATTTTCTCTTCTAAGATTCTTGGTGCAAGGAGTGCATAGATCCCACAATGAGTGCATAGGCCGAGTCGAGATAGACTAATAAGATCAGGATAGATAACATGAATTTATAGTGGAGGTGCAAGGAGTTCACAATTGTTCAGTTTAAGTGCAAAGAGTGCACAATTTATCAGTGGAGAGAAAAGGTTTGAGAAGAACCATGCAAGGAGTGCATCGGGCCAACACTTTCTTTAAGTGTTGAATAAGTTTCATAAGATATGAGTGCAAGGAGTGCGTAAGGGATATTTTCTCATAAATATCTTAGTTTGAAATTCTTCAAAAGTTTCAGGGATGCAAGGAGTGCGCCATAGTTTATAAATCTTAGAAAATATAGCGAGTATAAATGTTTCGGAGGAGGAACTTAGAAAATTTATAAGTCCATGGATTTAAAGTATCAAAGGTGAACACATGAGGGCACCATAGACTCTATTTCTCTCATGTAGTCAAGCTCAGGAAGGATAGCAGTCAGAATATTCAAGGAGGAGAAGATTTGCTTATTTAAAGTGTGGATAGTGGATATTTGTTCGGGAGGATCCAAGGTATTTTGTCACCCTTATATATGGATAATTACAACATGTTTTAACCTTATAAGTATTAAGACTTCATGCATTAAAAGGATTCATAGATCAAATTTAAAGGAGGAGTTATCAAAAAGCGAAGATCTACGGTCAAGGTTCATGTGGGAGTTTGTAGGAGCATGGATAACTGTCAAATCAAGAGGAGCTGTAGACAGGTTAATTTGTGAATTCCTTCAGACTTCGCTCATTTGGATAATTTGGTGTGTGGAGAAGTCAGGACCCCCAAAGTCTTGAATACCGGAGTGAATCGTGGCCATTTAAAAAGTGGGGACACGTGTCAAAAAATCATGTACTCTGAAAGATTAGCGTTTCACTGAAAGTAGGAGTGGAGGACTCTTGAAGTCCCAAAGGCCAGAGTTCCTCCAGGCTGCCCATCGTAAAGGGCACATGTCATAAGATCAGGCAATCTGAAGTATCGACACTTTGGGAGAATAGTGGGAAGAGAAGTTTGATCTCTCCGGAGTCCTAAATCCCGGAGTAGATCAAGGACGTTGATTTCAGGAAGGGTATGTGGCAGTAGATCCAAAGGTTTAGAGGTTCGATGCTCTGGAGAAAATGTAGCATAGTGCTATGGAGACTCGTGGAGCCCTGAAGCCCTAGAGTTAATCTGAACCATCCATTGGAGAGGATGTGTGGTGCAAGATCCCGTGGTCTGGGAGCTCGACACTTCGGCAAAATCAAAGCATTGTGAAGACAAGGAGGAAATCACCAAAGTCTCTAAAGGGAATCCTAGCCATCGATCTAGGAGAGGACACATGGAGGCAGGATAACTTGTTCGATGTTGTGAGATACAAGGATTTGTGTTGTGTCGATGACCAATGAAAATTGTTGAAGCTCGAAGGGAATTGATCCGGACTATCCATTTGGGCGAAGATTATGGATCGTCGATCTGAGACTCAAAAAAAGCGATTTTTGGCTATCTGAGAAAGTTGTGGAAAAAGTGCATTGTAAATAAATCGATGAAGCCCAAATATATAATCTGAGCCATCAATCTCGATGGTCATTGTAGGACGTTGATATAGCTTCTCATTGTTCAACAGTTTGAGGAATATTTGTTGAGAGATAAGAGGGAATAAAAGTACCAAAGTCTCGAAACTTTCAGGGTTTGAATATTTAGCCCATGGTCTTGGGCCTCAGTCTCTAGGGAGGCTTTGTAAGCACTTGAGGACTTCCGCAAAGGAAAAATTACACTTAGGAAGAAGGTTTAAGGACCCGTGCATTAAAATTTTGGGCTCGGAGGGAGCATGTGAGCTAATTTCAGCTCCCAATTATAACGATCCTAGACCAGAAGGTCGAGCGGACCTTAGGAGAGGGTGGGGTCTGCATCATGTTGTACCTACATAAATAAATTCATTGTTGGATGAATTTAAGGATATTATTACTAATGATCTTCCAAAAGGATTTCCTCTAGTGAGATGTATTTCTCATCAAATTGATTTAATGTCTGGATCGAGTTTACCTAATAAAGCGCCTTAGAGGATGACTCCAACAGAGAGTGAAGAAGTGAATCGACAAGTGCAAGAATTGCTTGACCAAGGGTTAATTCATGAGAGTTTGAGTCTGTGTGTAGTACCAACAATATTGTCTCCAAAGAAAACATGGGAATGGAGAATGTGTACTGATTCACATGCTATAAACAAGATCACTATCAAGTATCGGTTTCCATTTCCCAGAATGGATGACCTAATGGATTTCTTGAGTGGTTCATAATATTTTTCAAAAATTGATTTTAAGAGTGATTATCACCAGATTTGGATTAGAGAAGGTGACGAATGGAAGACAACATTCAAGACGAAATATGGACTATTTGAATGGTTAGTGATGCTATTCGGGTTAACTAATGTTCCCAACACATTCATGAGATTGATGAACAAAGTCTTGAAGCCATTTTTGGGTAAGTTCATGGTTGTATATTTGGATGATATATTGATTTTTAGTAGGAACAGAACAAAGCATGTTGAGCATGTGAGAGCATTGTTACACCGCTTGAAATAAGATAAACTATTGATAAACCTGAAGAAGTGTACATTCATGCAACAAGAGTTAGTGTACCTGGGTTTTGTGGTTTCAAAGGAAGGAATGAAAATGGATCCTGAGAAAGTGAAG
>ML809092.1:47598-65826 GCA_009831015.1 Picea engelmannii | reverse complement strand
CCTGTTCATGTTTGGACAACATCAGGAAGACATTCTTTTAGATTAATAATTAATAATATAATTATTGATTATTAAATACTATATATAATAAGTAAATGATAATAATAAATAGTTATTGATTATCCAAGAGACACATCCTTTCATGGATGGTCACCATATGTTATCTATATATGAAACACTCATCATTGTAATAATATATCGATCATATCTCATATGAAGAAAAACAACAGGGTATTAGAGCGAGATTGGGCTTGAATCCTTCATAGGAGGACCCAATAAAATTAGAGTAGAGTAAAATGTTGGGAGCGTTAAATTTATGAGGTTGTTACAATATCTAAGTACAACATATTTACTTTTCACTCGTACCTAAATTATAGAAAGAATTCCATAAATTATGGTGGGAAGTAATTTCTAGTAAAAATGTCTAATTACCTAAATATGAGGAATGCACTACATATTTACTTCTACCTATATTTATGCAAAGAATCACATGAATTATGGAGGAACAATTTAACAAAGTCAAATACTATGTGGATGGATTATAAGCAAATTAATCTTTGGGTAGCTACGAGAGGTATTCTCCAACTATTTATAAGAAAGAAAATTTAATTTAATTTTCAAAGAGACGTGTCTTTTTGGATCAATCTAATATTACTATAAAGAGACACTTGAAAGAAACAACAATAAACACACATATTTTTTCTCTCACACATGGGAAGTGATCTAAGGAAGAGACTGAAGTTTATAAGAAGTCAAAATTTTCTAAATTACTTAGTGATGTTCTATAGTTTACTAAAGTAATATCGTATATCATTGGAAGTAATTACCACTTGTGGAAAATTGTGCTTGTCTAATTTAACACTAGAAAAAAAAATGGTTAACTGGTAAAAAACAACAACATGGTATGTGTTGGACTTTGAGTTTGAGATGAAGGACCTTGGTATGATGCACTACTTCTTGGGACTAGAGTTGTGGTAGAGAAAACATGAGATATTTCCGAGTCAGGGGAAGTACATGGTTGAGATATTGAAGAAGTATGGGATGATGAACTGGAAGCCTGTGGCTACACCAATGGTGATGGATATGAAGAAACTAAGTGTGTCTTCTTCTGATTCAGAGACCAGATGTTTTTTATGTAGTGAGTACACTTAGCCAGTTTATTTGTTATGTAGTGAGTACACCAGACCAAATAATTGTTATGTAGTGAGTACACCAGACCAAATATTTGTTATGTAGTGAGTACACTTAGGAAGTTTAGGAGTCAACGAAGAAAAACACACTGGATTTCTGCGAAGCATGTGTTGAGATATTCGCGAGGCACAATTGAGTATACATTAATATTCATGAGTTTAATTTGATTTTTGGATTGAAATTTTATGTGGAAAACATAGTGGAATATGTGTTGGAAGTATTGGGTGCGCTCGTACTTGGCTCTAGTTGATGGAAATTAATGTGAGAAACAACGTGCAATTACTGCAAGTCTGTCTAACCCTACCTTGAGGTCTCCACACTCACTTGGTTCGGATTGGTGTTGGTTTCTTTGGTTGGTGTTTCCTCCGTCTTTCTTGGTCTTGGAAGGAATAGTGGTGCTTGTTGGTTTTCTGACATTCTCCTTACAGGTATATTGGCTCTTACCTCTCCATTCATGAATTGTAGCTCTGCTCCAAATAAAGTCATGATGTTGGCTCTTAGATTTTACTATAGACTGTGTTTTTTTTTCGAATTTTATAATGGGTGTATGTGACTATCACCGGTGTGCAAATTGCATTTTAATGGAGGTCCATTTAAATGTTTCAAGTTGAGGATAATGTTCAAAATTCCTTTCTGTTTGAATTATGTGATTGCGTTGTGCCCAGAATAAATGCTGCTATGTTGCTATGGTTGTTGGCAAATAGTTATGGCAAGTACTTTCAAATTCACTCATCTCCAGTGATTTTAAATCAAGGGTTTTTCTATGTGAAACAAAAAAAAACAATTGTTTTTTTTCTTGCATAACGCCATACCCTTTACCCAGTCTTTGGAAGACTTACAATTCCTTAAAATTACATTTCCATTGTTTTTGAATATATGTGAGACATGTGTATTTTCCTTGCAACCACCAAGGGAGGTCTGTGGAAGGTTTGTTGTGGAAATAAATGGTTAAATGGTTTTTACAAACCCCTTATGAATGTCTCACCTTTACATTTTCCCAGACCTCGGTTCTTTTATCTGATACATTGAAATTGGTATATTCAAACTCCGGTCTTGATGTATGTTATAGTGTCGACAATGGGAAATTCTGGTTGTATTCATTAAGTCTTGGCTCATTTGTTATTTATCTATGAGGGTTTAGTTGAATTTGAAGTTATATGATGATTATATCAAACGATGAGCACCAATTTCACATGGGGTTTCAAACCCAGTCTGTTTATGCAACAAGTATTGAGCTTGTGATACAAGCATTGAATAGTGAAAGGTTGATGGCTTTATGTTTTTATCTCAGCCTCCCATGTGTGCTTGATGTATATTGGTTTCAATTTTTTCGAATGACTCTCTTATCAATCTCTTATAAAATATCTGCTAATTGAAAAGGAAATTGTGAAGTTTGACAACCCTAGAACTTTCATGGGGTTTTTATTTGGGTAATATAAAAAAGTTGTGTCTTGGATTTGAATTATTAAACAGAGAAACGTTTTGGTAAATGATGGTGATGACGATTTTCAATAAATATTATTGCATTTAATAGAACAATAATCATCTTTTTCCCTTCCATTATCTCACTTTTCATTCATTATATGCCCACCGCCTTCCCAAATACATTTAAACACCCCCTATTCTATTATTATGAATTTCAATTTTTTTTTTTAAAGAAAAGAGAAAAGATTAATAACAAAAGAAAGATATTAGTTGATGATTGGTGTTGGAATTTTTGATATGGATATATTTTCTGTTACTTCTGCATTTTCTTGAACAATATTCGTTGGTCATTTCCCATCCATGGCATCATTTTACGCTCATTACAAAGCCCCCCATCTTCCCAATATCCCTATCACTATGTGTTCAAATGGTGATTGATTGTTGAGTTTACAAGTATTGATGGATGGATTGCATGTGATTTTGTTGTGAATGATAGAGCCAACCTTTTGATTTTATTTAGGTAGAGTATTGATGCATGGATTTTTAATAGTTTTTCATAACATGTTTGGAATATTGCTTCAGGATGAGTTTCTTTAGCAGAGGCAACAATGACATATGTGTTAATAAAGGTGGTAATATAGTTTCTAATAGAGGTGCTAATAGAGGAAAAGGAAATAATTGGCAAAGAGGCCATAGAAGGCCATGATTTCTGATACCTTTTGGCGCTGATCCGCAGGAGATGAATCAAATTTTCCAAGCTGGGTTTTTTAATCTAGTTGGCCAAGGAATTCTGCAACCTATACCCGAGAGGACTCATTACCAACCACGTCAGAATTTATCTGGTATCCACATCCCTCCTCATGTGTCTATGCATCCAGAACCACCTATCAATGATGGTTGGAAAGAGATTGTTCATCAACCTGTAGCTCATCACCATGGTTGGACCACTGTGTCTTTTCCATTACCCCCTCCACCGCAAATAAATACAAATGCCCAAGCTAATCATGTTGTCTCGCCAGTACAATCCTCCCATGCAAGTAAAAGGATAAAAAATGATGTTCCCAACCTAGAGATAGACAAAGGAAAATGAGTGGCCACTCCCTCCAAGTCATCAAAATATTCCTCTAACTCTGTGTCCTCTCGTCTTCATCTCAAAGATGATTGTTCACACATCATCATTGAAATCCATGCACAAAGTTCCCATCAATTGAAGGCTATTGCACATGATAAATCATAGATGAGATCTAAAGAGGGTAGCACTGAAAAGAGGAAAAATGCCTCTCCTAGCATATATGATTTTTAATGCTAATTATTGTTATTTTCTATGAGTACACTGTTTTTATTTTTGACAATGTTTTGGACAACAAATAGATATTTAGACATTGTTTTGGACAACATGGATATAATGCTATTTTTGGATATAGTCATGTTCTGTTTTTCTGATATTAAAATATTCGATCATTAATATGAAGATGGGAGTTACAAGGCAGATGTTTGAAGCAAATGTTTGGGGTGTTATACTTCATGTTTTGATGATTATTAAAGAAATTAAAAATGGGAGTGTTGGACAATTGAGAGGGGGGGGGGTGAATCAGTTGTTGCCGTGCTTAAACAATTATTCTTCTTTTAAACTCTTTGCAGAAACACTGAATGATGATCACAATAATGTAGGGAAATAAACAATGGCACATTCAGCATCAATCACATATATGAGAAACACAGAGACAGATATATCCCGAGGAAACCCATACAGAGTAAAAACCTCTTTTTCTTTATATGATAAGTAATAATTACATTCTTTACATTATCATACATATGAGAACCAACTCATTGTGAGGCTACAACCTCTGTTTTGCAAGTTGCAACTTGATGAGAGCACCAACTCTCTGTTTTCTCTAGCACCCACTAGAAGGAAGTACCAACTCCCTGGTTTCTCTAGCACCAACTCCCTGAGTGTTTCCAACACCAACTGGATTGAAGCACCGACTTCCAATCATACATGAACCAATCTATATAAAAGAGAACAAGAGTTCTCCCTTGCACCACCCTGCCACCCTGGTTTCTCTGGCTGTAACCAGATGGAAGCTACAACTCCCTGTGTTCAAGCACCCACTTGAACCTATGAGGACAACAATCCTCCCTAGCACCTCCCTTCCACCCTGAAATATAAATCTTTGCTACTGAAACTTATTACAGTGATATAATGTTCAACAATGGCTTACCATACTCATCACTTTTCTGCTGCATTTCGTTGCTCTATCTGCCTCACTGCCTTCCTGCACACATGACTTGTGTTGTTTGTTCTTCTGCTCTTTATGCTCTGTGTGCCATGTCCATTCACTGCATAATTCCTCTTCTGTTCAATTCAGCTGCTGCACTCTCCTCCTTCTTCACACATGAATCACCTTCAACAACGACAATCACAACTACACCAATAACAATAGAGAAAAACACATCTCTTCTCTATACAATGCATTTATATCTTTTGTGCACCTTGTTCATGCAATGCGCGCAATCCATCTGCATACTCACACCGCGCCGATATCCTCCACAACTAGAGTTCTCTGTCTGATCATCATTGTGACTCTTCAACTTATCCTGCCATTTTCCCACTTGTTCATCATCACTGTATCTTATGCTG
Source organism: Picea engelmannii (assembly GCA_009831015.1). Classification (NCBI taxonomy): domain Eukaryota; kingdom Viridiplantae; phylum Streptophyta; class Pinopsida; order Pinales; family Pinaceae; genus Picea; species Picea engelmannii. The sequence continues at coordinate 60,569 of ML809092.1, read as the reverse complement.
AGATTCCTCAGCCTCTCTGGCAGTTGATACTCTTCGTCTTCTCTGTGAAAATCGAGCTCACCTTATCTGTTCCAGTTACAGGCTTCAATTCTCATCCAGCTGTCAATCACCTCCATGAGAATCTTCATCCCTCTTGAAGATTCCCAGAGACTCTTCATCTCCTCTGTCAATCACCCCGAAGTGTCTTCAAGTCCTCTGGCAGAAACCATCAGTGGTTTCTGGCAGTTACACTATGATGTGCAATAGTAGCCCTCCGATCTCCTTCAGTTTCATCTACACCGTTGGATTAGCTCTGAAGGATATTGTCGTGATTCATGCGTTTTTCACTTTTGCAATTCAGAGATTCTGTGATGAGGCATCTTGACTCTTCATTTCGCGAGATCTGAAAAGGAGCTTGGCTGCTCTAGCTCCCTCCTCTGTGTGACCACAAGCGGTGACCACCGGTTACACCGACATTTCATCTTTTTTGTATTTCGACATTCGTATGGTGAAGCTTAGCACCTCTAGCTTCTTCCTCCATCTTCCATCGATGTGCCCAATGGCTGTGACCACGTGCTTATGCATAAAGCGCTTTCGCAATTTCACATTTCATGAATCTGGAGATGAGGCATCTCGACTCTCCAAGTCACGATCCATGAAACCCCAAAATGGAGCTTATTTGAATTGACTCCTTCCCTTCTCGTGACCACCGACAGTGACCATAGGCTGTGCCAAAAGGCGCTTCATATTTCACAAGTTTCCACACCATACTCTATTGACTCCAAGTCAACGAAATTCCAATCGCTTTCCACTTGTCCTATGATTCGACGGTTCAGATCTAATCTTGATTCAATAGCTTAGATCATATCGTGATTTCGCATATCACGATTTCAACGTTCTTGTGGTTATTTTTCTTGCCTCTCCAAGTCGCGGTTCACGAAACTCCGAAATGGAGTCGGATCAACGGTCCAGATCACACCTTGATCTGATGGCTGTGATTGAATCGTGATTTCGCATATCACTGTTCCTAAGATGGAGGTTCTCGTCACTCCAAGTCGCGATAGGTGAAGCTCCGAGATGGAGCTCAGATCAATGGTCCACGTTCTTGGTGATCTGACGGTCCTGATATTTTCGTGATCTCGCATCTCGCTGATCCTTAGATGGAGATTCTTGTCACTCAAAGTCGCGATAGGCGAAGCTCCGAGATGGAGCTCAGATCGATGGTCCACATTCTTGGTGAATTGACGGTCCATATATTATCATGAATTCGCATCTCGTGGTTCCTTAGATGGAGGTTCTTGTCACTCCAAGTCACGATAGGCGAAACTCTTAGATGGAGCTTAGATCAACGATCCAGAACCCTTGGTGATCTGACGGTCCAGATCTTATCGTGAGTTTGCATCTCATGATTCCTATGATGGAGGTTCTCGTCACTCCAAGTCGTGATACGTGAAACTCTGAGATGGATCTTTGACATGATATGATCTTTTGCCACGCGTCCCTCTTGGATCAACGATCAATATTTTATCAGGACTTCGAAACTCCACGAGCCTTCGTTGTGCTTGATCAACGATCCATATTTGGCCTCGATCTAACGGTTGAGATTATTTTGCGATTTCACATATTGCAAATTTGAGAAGTTAGGGAACCCCGTTCCTTTGAATTTCCAGTCAGTGACATGACGATATTCCGCCACGCGCCCTCTTGATCAATGGTCCACAACTATCCACGATGGACGTCCAGGATTCCTTCACAGTTTTGGGGAGTTGGATGACTCTTGGACTTATCTGCCTTGCAGCTTCACCATATCTAATGGCTATTGAGCCTTCATAGATACCCCATATCCTACGGCCCAGATCTTCTCACGATTTCACCACTTCGCGATTTCGTCGCTTCGCAATTTCGTCCACCTTTGCGATTTCGTCACTTCACGATTTTGCCACTTCGCGATTTCGCCACTTTGGTGATGAAGTGTTTCGACACTTCAACTCCCAGTATCCGAAGTTCTAAAATGGAGTTTACTCTTCCATTATCACTGCGCTACTAATCATGCTGATCTTTTCTATCGTTGTTCTTTCCATCAATGACAAGCTTACTCCCAGCTGTAAACCTTCCAACAATCTCCCCCTTTGGCATTGATGGCAACTGTGAATGGCTGCGCTAATCTGTTTGGACCTCCAACTATAGCATCTGATCCGGACAACTCCTTTTCTCCCCCTTTGACATCAATGTCAAAGAAAACATGCTCCCCATGAGATGTTGCAGTAATTTTAGGAAGTATCAGATATTAAGCCAACACAAACTCCCCCTGACGGGATGGACTCTCTTATTCGAGGCCTGTAGATGTTTGTATCCAAACCAGAGTCTTCTTTTTCTGATTCTTGGACCTGTTCATCTTTAGCTTCCATTGTATCCTCTGTAGAATACTAAAAAATGCTCACCTCTCTTACTGAGACTCCTTCATCAAACTTTTCTTCTCATGAGTGGATGACTCCCTCTGTCACTGTTATCTCTCTGCTGCTGACTCTTTTCCCCTTTTGTTCGTAAAGGTTAACTTTCCTTGACAAGGTATTTACTCTTGTTATCTCTACAGAATGTCATGTCTATCATTTTGTAAAACAAAATGCTGTTGTTGAAGAGGCTGCTATCCCACTGACACTCTGTGTAATTGTTTATTGTTACTGTTCAAACAACCCTTGGATCTCCCCATTGATTCTCATCGATTTCTAATGCTGCAATTCCATATTTCTTCCATGATGCATACAATCCAAGGTTTTATGTCCATATTCAATCACAAGATAAAACTGCTACAACCACTCTCATACCTGCTTTTCTGTTTCACAGACAAAGGACCTGTATCAGGTTTCTTAGGAGTACTAATTTTTTCTTTGTTATATCCAATATCAGATTTGTCATTTGGTGATCTATGACTATCCAAGATCTTATCCAGGGTCATGGATCTGTTTAAGGAATTGCTTTGGGTGTCTGCCTTCTCAACCTTCAAGACTTCTGCTTCCTGTTTATGACATGGTTCTTCTCCTACTTCATCCATGGGGTTAATGCTAGCTGAACATGCTTTTATTGTATCTGAATCTTCTTCTTCACTTGCAGGGGAGGACTCAATTTCAACATTGTTGTTTGTCCTTATACTTTTATTCACCACTTGTACTAAGTTTACATTTACCTTACATTCTTTGGACGTGAGCAGCTCTTCACTGCCTCTGTCACACTTTTGACTTGAACTGAGCGAATTATGTTTCAGACCATCCACAAGCAGAACGTACTGGGCATCTTCTTTGTCATTACTCAAACTCACCATCCCTCTATCCTTGATTTTACCTGGTTCATCATTTTCAAGGATCACATTTTATATTTTTCTTTTACTTATGGACATAAGCTTATCCATGTCTCCAATCATGTGCTTGCAACATCCACTTTCTATATTCTCAGAGGCCTTTTGTTTTTGAATTGAAAGTGCTAGATCACATTTTTCACTATCTTTCCTTTTCCATGTGCTGGCCTTTCTATCTAAGAACTTTATCCTTGGGTCTGCTTTGTAATTCTTCAGATGGCAGTTTGCAGCTTTGTGGCCAAAGTTGTGATAGTTATAGCATTCAATCTCATTGTTCAATAAGTCAAAGTTATTGTTGCAACGTTGTCTATTCATTGACTGTTTATTATTTATTGACCTCCTCAGTTGCATGTCTCTAGACTTAATTTGACAATTTGAAATATGTGATGGTTTATTACTTTGTTGTATCATTCTTTGTTGTGGCAGAAATTTATTCCTTGGAAATCTTAATTGCTCATGTCTAATTCTTAAGGAACAATTGACAGCTTTGTGACCAAAGTTAGAACAATAGAAACAATATCGATAGAAAAATTCTTTGTACCTGGAAAATGATTGTCTTCTTTGAGCATATCGATTTATTCCATGCTGATGATGTCCTTGAGTAGGGAGTACATTATTTCTTTGTTCTACAAATTCAGTCCTGACACCTCTTTCTTTACTCATCCTGGGTGGCTGATTGTCTTCCTTTGTTTATGAAGGTTTGTGGTTGTCATTGGTTGTAGATTTAACAAACTTGATGGGTTATTTGTTCCTTGGTTGACCACTACTTGATCCCTCTTCAAACCCCAAACCAGTTTTCAGCTTTGGATTTCTTTGCTGATTCAGAATGGTGGTTAATTCTTCTAAGGCTTTGATACTAGACAGATTCTGATGATACAAGGTTTGAAACTTCTCCATCTCTTTCCTAGTTTTCACTACTTCTTCTTCTAGGGCTTTAGATCTTTCCCTCTTTTCTGATAGCTGATGTTTCATAATATCCTCGATTTTCCTTGCCTCTTCTAATTCCACTTCCAACAGGGCAAAGTCTTCATCAGGCTATTTACTGTCTTTCTCAAACTGTATCAGCAATTGTTTTTTCTTTCTGTTCTTGATTTTTAGTCTGTCAATCTCTTCCAGTGCACTGATCAGTTCTCCTTCCATATCAACCACAACTTCTTCATCATTCTCTTCATTGCCTGTTCTTTCATTATCATAATCCTCTTTAGCCATAAGCATGAAGTCATTTACTTTATCTTCACATGAATAATCACTATTGGTGTCTTCTGAGGAGTCATCATTGTTTACACATAAACTCTTCTTCTTATCAAATCTTCTTGATTTGTACTTCTCTTCATCTTCAGAGTTTTGATCATGTTTCTTGTGTGGACATTTATTTGCAAAATGACCTATCTTACCACAGTTGAAACATTTGAAGGGCATCTTACCTTGGTACTTGCCTGATCCTTTCTTTAATCTTCTCATGAATTTTGCTTCAATTTAATCAGGCTCATGATCCTCATTCTTATCTACTTTAAATGATGCTTCTCTAGAGGTGGTTTTATCTGTAACTATCCTCATTTCATATGCAGTCAACATTCCTAGAAGTTGATCAAAAGACAAAGTATTTATATCATTAAGTTCTTCTATAGCTGAGACCTTTGGGTTGAACCTATCTGGCAGAGATCTCAAAATTTTCTGAACTAAAGAGGGTTCCTCAATTTTTTCACCAAGTGCTTTCATTGCATTTACTAGTTCTTCAACTCTCAGAAAATACTTCCCAATGGTTTCATCTTCTTTCATCTGTATCTTTTCAAACTGTACTCTAGAGGTTTGAAGCTTGGCATCTTTCACCTTCTCATTACCTTCATAACTGTTAATGAGTTTGTCCCACATTTCTTTAGTAGTTTGAAGATGCATCACCTTCACAAACTCAGCTTCTGCAAGTCCATTCAAGATAGCATTCATTCCCTTAGCATTAAAGCTAAATTCTAACTTATCATCCTTGAAATCTAGCACAACAGGCTTTATGTATCCAGTCTCTACTACATCCTAGACATCAGCTCCTAAGGCCATTAGGTGTGTTCTCATTCTAACCTTCTAGAAGGAAAAATTCGTTCCATCAAATAGAGGAGGCCTAGTGATTGAAGTCCCTTCATGGATTGTCATGTTTAAGCTCTAGGATCTACCCTTAGATAAAAATGGGTTGGCTCTGATACCAAGTGTTGGACAACTGAGAGGGGGGGGGGTGAATCAGTTGTTACCGTGCTTAAACAATTATGCTTCTTTTAAACTCTTTGTAGAAACACTAAATGATGATCACAATAATGCAAGGAAATAAACAATGGCACATTCAACATCAGTCACATATATGAGAAACACAGAGACAGATACATCTCGAGGAAACCCATATAGAGTAAAAACCTCTTTTTCTTTATATGATAAGTAATAGTTACATTCTTTACATTATCATACATATGAGCACCAACTCATTGTGAGGCTACAACCTCTGTTTTGCAAGATGCAACTTGTTGAGAGCACCAAATCTCTATTTTCTCTAGCACCCACTAAAAGGAAGCACCAACTCCCTGGTTTCTCTAGCACCAACTAGAAGGAAGCACCAACTCCTTGAGTGTTTCCAACACCAATTGGATGGAAGCACCAACTTCTAATCATATAGGAACCAACCTGTATGACAAAGAACAAGAGGTCTCCCTTGCACCACCCTGCCACCTTGGTTTCTTTGGCTGTAACCAAATGGAAGCTACAAATCCCTATGTTCAAGCACCCACTTGAACCTATGAGGACAACAGTCCTCCCTAGCACCTCCCTTCCACCTTGAAATATAAATCTTTTCTACTGAAACTTATTACAGTGATATAATGTTCAGCAGTGGCTTACCAGACTCATCACTGTTCTGCTGCATTTCATTGCTCTGTCTGCCTCACTGCCTTCCTGCACACATGACTTGCGCTGCCTGTTCTTCTTCTCTTATTCTCTTTGCGCTATGTCCATTCACTGCACAATTCCTCTTCTGTTCAATTCAGCTGCTGCACTCTCCTCCTTCTTCACACATGACTTGCGCTGCCTATTCTTCTGCTATTATTCTCTTTGCTCCATGTCCATTCACTGTACAATTCCTCTTCTGTTCAATTTAGCTGCTGCACTCTCCTCCTTCTTCACACATGAATCACCTTCAACAATGACAATCAGAGCTACACCAACAACAACAGCAAAAAACACATTTCTTCTTTGTACAATGTATTTATAGCTTTTGTGCACCTTGTGCATGCAATGCGCGCAATCCCTCTGCATACTCACACTACGTCGATATCCTCCACAACTCAAGTTCTTTATCTGATCATCATCGTTACTCTTCAGCTTCTCTGGCCATTTTTCCACTCGTTCAACATCACTGTATGTTATGCTGAGATTCCTCGGCCTCTCTGGCAGTTGAGACTCTTCGTCTTCTCTGTGACAGTTGAGCTCACCTTCTCTGTTCTAGTTACAGGCTTCAATGCTCATCTAGCTGTCAATCACCTCCATGAGCATCTTCATCCCTCTTGAAGATTCCTAGAGACTCTTCATCTCCTCTGTCAATCACCCCGAAGTGTCTTCGAGTTCTCTGACAGAAACCATCAATGGTTCCTGGCAGTTACACTGTGACATGCAACAATAGCCCTCCAATCTCCTTCAATTTCATCTTCACCGTTGGATTAGCTCTGAAGGATATTGTCGTGATTCATGCGTTTCGCACTTTCGCAATTCAGAGATTATGCGATGAGGCATCTTGAATCTTCATGTCGCGAGCTCCGAAAAGGAGCTTGGCTCTCACTCCCTCCTCTACATGACCATAGGCAGTGACCACTGGTTCAACGACATTTCACCTTTTCGGTATTTCAACATTCGTATGGTGAAGCTTAGCACCTCTAGCTTCTTCCTCCATCTTCCATCAATGTGCCCAATGGCTGTGACCATGCGCTTATGCATAAAGCGCTTTCATGATTTCACATTTCGTGAATCTGGAGATGAGGCATCTAGACTCTCCAAGTCGCGATCCTTGAAACCCTGAAATGGAGCTTATCTGAACTGACTCCTTCCCTTCTCGTGACCACCGGCGGTGACCATAGGCTGTGCCAAAATGAACTTAATATTTCACGAGTTTCCACACCATGCTCTATTGAATCCAAGTCAACGAAATTCCAATAGCTTGCCAGTTGTCCTATGATTCGACGGTTCAGATCTGATATTGATTCAACAGCTCAGATCATATCACAATTTCACATATCACAATTTCGACATTCTTGTGGTTATGTTTCTTGCCTCTCCAAGTCGCAATTCACAAAACTCCGAAATGGAGTCGGATCAATGGTCCAGATCACACCTTGATCTGACGACTACGATTGAATCGCGATTTCGCATATCACTATTCCTAAGATGGAGGTTATCGTCACTCCAAGTCACGATAGGCAAAGCTCCGAGATGGAGCTTAGATCAACGGTCCACGTTCTTGGTGATCTGATGGTCTTGATCTTTTCGTGATCTCGCATCTCGCTGATCCTTAGATGGAGATTCTCTTCACTCCAAGTTGCGATAGGCGAAGCTCCGAGATGGAGCTCAGATCGATGGTCCACATTCTTGGTGAATTGATGGTCCAGATCTTATCGTGAATTCGCATCTCGTAGTTCCTTAGATGGAGGTTCTTGTCACTCCAAGTCACGATAGGTGAAGCTCCGAGATGGAGCTTAGATCAATGGTCCAAAACCCTTGGTGATCTGACGGTCCAGATCTTATCATGAGTTCGCATCTTGTGATTCCTATGATGGAGGTTCTCGTCACTCAAGGTCGCGATATGCGAAACTCTTAGATGGAGCTTTGACATGCTCTGATCTTCTTCCATGCGTCCCTCTTGGATCAACGGTCAATATTTTATCGGGACTTCGCAACTCCACGAGCCTTCGTTGTGCCTGATCAACGGTCCATATTTGGCCTTGATCTAACGGTTGAGATTATTTCGCGATTTCGCATATCGCGAATTTGAGAAGTTAGGGAACCCCGTTCCTTTGACTTTTCAGTCTGCGACATGATGATCTTCTGCCACGCGTCCTCTTGATCAATGGTCCATAACTATCCCCGATGGACAGCTAGGATTCCTTCACAGTTTTGGGGAGTTGGATGACTCTTGGACTTATCTGCCTTGCAACTTCACCATATCTAACGGCTATTGAGCCTTCATAGATACCCCAGATCCTACGGCCCAGATCTTCTCGCGATTTCTCCACTTCGCGATTTCACCGCTTCACAATTTCATCCACCTTCGCGATTTCGTCACTTCGTGATTTCGCCACTTCGGTGGTGAAGTGTTTCGACACTTCAACTCCCGGTATCCGAAGTTCTAAAATGGAGTTTACTCTTCCATTATCACTACGCTGGTGATCATGCTGATCTTTGACATCACTGTTCTTGCCATCAATGACAAGCTTACTCCCAACTGCCTTCCAACAGGGAGTCACAAGGGGTCCCACCTATTTAGTTATTATTTAATTAGACCCTTACCTATATATATATTATTTATTTGTCTCAGATAATTAGTTAAGATATTAATCTTGACAAAATAAAGGTATTTGAACTACCATAACTTATTGAGAAAAGATAAAATCTCAATAAAATGAAGAGACAAGGGAAAAAGATAATAGAGGGAGAACTTCTGCTATAAGGTTTTTTCTATACTTGTGAGATAATTTCATTTTTCATTCATTCTGAGTTTACTAGAAGGATTAACCATCTTCATGACAACAAGGTCTTATTGAAGGTAGCATGATTCAAAACTGAATCATATATTTCAGCAATTTGTCTTTAAAGGTGTATGATTTATCTTTGGCAGTCTGTGTGTTCTTGTTCGTTTATGAATTAAATTTCATGATTGATAAAGAGTATTCTGCAGAGTCAAGTGACAACATTTTGTGGCAAGATGATCTAGATCTTTAGATTCATTTTTTATTTTGTTGTCAGAGTCTCTTTGTATGGTGCCCATAAGAGGATTCTAAATTTGACATTGGTCCCTACCCTCATAGGGGTTTGTAAAGAGAATTCAGCTTTGTATCTCAGAATGAAATCAATATAAAAATCATATTTTTTTATTTCAGTCTCACATATGTATTTTGATGATTTGGTTCATATTTTCCTTTTATCTCCATGTACATACTCATGTAATTTCTGTTTAGTTTATTTCTTTTTCACAGTTACATATAATATATAAAAAACCAGCCTTGGTCCCTCGTATTTAATACCTGTAGATTAAGTAATTGTTTATTTTATTTTAAGGCTATAAACCCCGGGTAACATTCCCAACTATCTTGCCTTAGCCCAGTAATATCTGGAAATGCTTGAGTAAGGTTCCTCATACCTTTTTCTCAACATTTATTTGGTGACCATACTAGGGAGATCTTCCATATCTCTCTGGTTGATTATATCACAATTGTATTTTATTTTCGGTTTTATTGGATTACTCTTTGACTTATTTTTCCATGACAGTACCTGTTATGAGACAACCCAATATTGGAAATGGTCTTGATGACCAAACCAACATCACATTAAATTTATTCAACACTATTCTAGAAACTTCTAGTACTCATGCTGAAGTTGAACACTCTTGGGAAGTAATTGAAAGAGACATAAATATTCGTGAACATTGGGAAGCCAGGAAAAGAAACCCATAAATAAAAAATAACCCCCTTTTTCCTACCTCTTTGGTATTTATTTTCATGTCCTCTAATCCTCGCATATCTCGAAGGAGAAGATGGTTGTCCCCTGAAGCTACCCCTATTTTTGAAATAGGAAGGAAAAAAATTGTCTTATCAACACAAGAAAGTGCTCTTAGGAAACATTTATCTGATTCTTCCAGTTCATCTTTATCACCCATACCTATCACTTTCAACATGACATATATAGGTAGTGGTAGTGGCACCAGAGGTGCCTCCTCCTTGCAACCTTCTGCTTCATCAGTAATTTGTAGTATCTACAATCATCAAATCCCTATTCAATCCACTACCAATCCTGCTAAAGTTATAAATAAATATGGACTTTTCCAATTTGAGGAATATGCTATGACCACCCCGTGGCATGTATATTCTCCCTTGAATCTCGCACCAACCACTCACCCATTACCAAAATTCAAAGACCATTTTCCTAGGTTTTCGAGAAATGGTACCCTTACTACAAATGAACACCTAGTAACATTTTCTAATGCTTGTCATAACATAAGGGCTAACGATAATGACACTTGCATGCGTTTGTTTTTCAACTCTCTCGAAGGGAAAGATACATTATATTTTTTTGATCTCCCTCCAAAAATCCTTTCCACTTGGGAAGAATTGGTTTATTGGTTCAAGTCCACTTATGGAAAACCCAAGAGTCCAGCTAAGCAGTTAAGGGAATGCAATAATATTTCTTATAAGGATGGCGATACCATTAAATATTTTAACCTTCGCTTCACCAAATTATATAATCAAATCCTTGAACTAATCCGTCAAAATCAGGATGCTTTCATGCATTATTATAATGCATTACCTTCTCCTTATCGTCATAGAATTGAAGAGAAGGATATTGAAAATATTGGTTCCTCTCTTCAGACTTGCCTAGAATATGAAGAGAAACTCAAAATAACAGGTCTCCCTAAGGGATACTTGGTCAATCAAACAAACATGTCTTCCCTCCTACAACTCATGAAAGATATGAATAATAGGATGATAGCCTATGAGCGAAACAAAAATTCCTCTTCCTCTTCCCTAGGAGCTTCTTCTTCTTCCTTAGATCCTTTTAGGAATACTAATGAAAACACTTTTCAACAAAGGCCATAATGGCTTGCAATTGGTGTAACTTCTGCGAAGAAAATCATGAGGAGAATACTTGCAAAGTTAAGATAAATGCTAGGGATAAGATCTTTGGAAAAAATCCCGATACCACGATCGCTATTTTAGATTAGGTTGAACTAGAATATGTTATGGTAATTAATACCAGGAATAATTCTTACACCACCAAGGGAAAATATGACTTTCCCCACACTTCATCCACCCCAAGCTCATCTTCTCAAAGTGATGATACACAAGCTGTCAAAATTTTGGATAATCAAGGAGTGTCTTCTCCTATCCCCTATTCTAAGTATAATATCCTTAATCAATTGGCTAATATCAAATATGATGCTACTCTTTTGGACATGGTTTTCGTCCCAAAACAACAGAAGCATCTTAAAAACTTTATGGAAGGTAATATTTATACCATATCCAATATATTTGAAGAGTCAAAGGAAGAGGACTCAACTGTAAATAAGATAGGTGTAAATAATTTTAGGAACCTTGTAAAAAAAACCCCTTTCTATATATTTGTAAAAATCATGGATAAAATAGCTCATTGTGGCCTAATTTATGGAGGGTCTGGTCCACGTGTAATGTCTAAAATTATCATGGAAGAGATTGGATTTTCTTGCACTAATGAAAATTCTAGAATCATGCTCTCTTATAATAGTTTGCAGCATGAACTATAGGTGAAATCAAAGATGTAACCTTAGTTCTGTGAGCACATCCTGAGATAAGAACAACCCTAAACATCCAAGTAATTGATATGCCGACGAGTAACTATTCATTTAATTTAGGAATATATTGGCAAGCCTTATATAGTGGATACCTTTCACTTGATAGAAGACAATTTTCCATCCCTCAGAATGAAAAGAACATTATAGTCCTTAGGGAAGGAATAATTTCATCGTATATAGAGAGCGTTCCCCAACCTAATATAAATTATCTCGAAGAAGATTTTGGAGTGTACTCTATATTTTTTGATGAGGGTGACACTATGCTTGAACCAATTGATTTTGATGATCGCATGGAACACATGCATTTCAATGGATCATGTCAAAACGAAGGTAATGGAGTCAACATCATTCTATATTCTCCTATAGGTAAAATACACAATTTCTCTTATAGGTTGGAATTTTCTTGCACAAACAATGTCATTGAGTTTGAGGCCTTATTGTTAGGCATCAAAGATGCATATAACCTTAGTTGTGTCCAACTTACCGTTTTTGGTGATTCTGAACTTATTGTGAATCTTGTACGTAATATTTATTAACCAAGAAATAAATTACTTAAACATTATACTCAAGCTGTTTGGATGCCCATTTCAAATCTGTTATCATTTAACATCACTCATGTTAAGAGGGAACTTAATTCAATGTCTGATAGGATAGGTGTTTTTGCAACATCCCCTACCCGACAACTTTTACCTAAAATACCTGATTGTATGTTTCAATCTCTATATCGTCCTCACATCCCTGATAATGTAGAATCATGGCAGGTTTTCCTGAGTGACGAAGGAATTTGCGCTTTCATACAAATGAACCGTTTAATCCCAAAGAAATAATCTTTATTGAAGATGACAAATTTACTAAAGGCTTGACTCCTCTCGAAAGTTCATTTTCGTCAAGTGATGTAGGAAAAAAAGAAACAAATAAGGAAGAGGAGTCGAAAGGGAAAGTTGGTGATACTATTTCCTTGAATATTGGGACATCCAAATCTCCAAATATCATTAAATTAGGTGCCCAATGTTCTGATGAATAAAAAACAAAAAATACAGAATTACTCCATGAATTTCAACATGTTTTTGCATG
>ML809092.1:33240-45876 GCA_009831015.1 Picea engelmannii | reverse complement strand
GAGTCCTCAGAGTACTATTACTAGCAGTTCAACATACACTCAGACATGAAACCTAGGAAGATCTATGGTAGAGGAGATGAGGCTCCCTATTTTTAGGGGATATGGGTTTGAAGACTCTGATCAACATTGGTTCCTATGTGAAGCCGTATGGAATATTCAAAATGTCACCGACGAAGCTATTAAAATAACTCAGTTCAGTACTACCCTAAGGGATCGCACATTGAGCTGGTACATGAAGCTTGTCCAACGACTTATACAACCTAAGCCGTTGAATGAGATCAATAGTGCGTTGATTGTAGAGTTCAAGAAACCAAAATTAGAGTCACAATGTATCACAGGAATGAAAGAGATCAAGCAGAAGGTAGTTGAACCTATTTGGGAATTCGATCAGAGATTTAAGACCTTAACATGCCGATTGACTTTTCAAATCTCAGATGAGCAGAAAAAAGAGTGGTTCATTGCTTCCCTCTTACCACACATCAGAGTTCCTCTAATGCAACATAAGATTGCTTCACAGGCTGAGGCGCTATATATCTCCATGAAATTAGAATCAACCCCTATGGGAGAATCCATCTCAGGTATGAGTCAGATATTGAGTCAGCTAACTACTTTGTCTCTGTAGGTCAAAGATATGAAGAATGATAAGGGAAAAGATAAAAGAGAAGACATCTGGTCTGTCAGATGAAAATCAGAAAGCCATGACTAGTGATGCAGACCCCCTACCTCAGCAGGGTCCACTGACCTCCTGGTCTTTGGATCATTCTTCTTCTAAGACGAAATAACTCTTCAGGCTCCTGTTGGAACCCACTGAAAAAATCCACAGGTCCCCTTTTCTTTCTCTAGCACAGGTCTTAAAAAACAATCTGTGCACGTGCCCCCTTTTTTGGTGCTCCTCTCTATTTCTGACCCGATACACCTTTCGGGTTTCAGGGTTTCAGGACTTCCACACAGGAGCTTTCCCAGGCTCCTTGTCCTCTTGAACTTCCAGTTGCCGAAATGCCAAAATGGGATTCACGACTTTGAGTCCTCCCTTAGTGTCCACATTCTTTTGGGTTTTCGCGATTTCAAGGGTCGGGACCCCCTGTCTCTCGACCCCTGGCCTCTCGAATACCCATTTGTCGAAATACCGAAATGTCCCGGCACTTATCCTTTCGGGGTTTCACGATTCAGGGAATCACGATGTAAGGAATCCTCCTTTCCTCTGCCTATCAACTTTCGGGTTCCCAAAATGCCGAAATCCCTTTGTTGAGAGATTAATGACCCAGTCCTCCTGGAACTAAAATCTTTCGGGCCTTTTCCTGAAATCTTGACCACTTTCCATGGGTCCTCCTTGATCGACGACCACGGTCATTTTCAGGCTTTTTCCGAACCCTCTCCTTTTCTTTTACAAGGGTTAAACCTTATTCTCCTCTTTTCGGATCTAATGTCTATCGGTCCTTTACAAGAGATTTGATGGTCACGATATGATATTTTGTGCACTTCCTATGTGTGCTCCTTCTATGCACGTATCCATGATCCTACGGCTCTCGGCCACTGTGCTCCAAATCCAACGGCTGGCGCGATTTCACAAACCAGTAGTTTGCGATGCAGCAACTCCAAAAATCCTTTGCTGCTCCAATCCCCGAACTCCGAATTTGCCGAAATGCCAAACTCCTTTGCAAGATCCGATGGTTGTTGGGTCTTCGACACTTCTTCCACGAAGCGTCCCCACCATTAGTCTCAACTTCTCACCTGTGTGACCTCCCAGAGGTTAGACTCTATGCACCTTCGCCCACTCCAACGATTGGTGGGTATGGGCGCCAGATTTAACGGTTCAGATCTGTCTCCCCCTACACGCTCTCCTCCAGAGTTTTCTCAACTTTCTGACTTAGAATATTTTCTAAGTCTTGAAGGTATCGACCTTCGACCCTCCTCTTGCAAGCCTAGTTCCTTTGGGTCTCGTATGCGTTCTAGAAAACACTGTCCCTTCTGAGCTTCGTCCTCCTGGAGATTTAATCCTCTGCACACCTCGCGTTCGAGGATCTCGGATAATTCAGATTCGAGAATTTTTCTCAAAAAGAAAACACCTTATGCCCACCTAGCGATCTCCTGATCGATGCACACCTTGCAGAGCCTATAGAGTATTCAACAACCCTGTGAGTGCCCTCTCTTCGACACTTCTCTATTCTCAGAACCTGAAATGGAGTTCTCTCTGTGCAAACTTGCACCCGCTCAATGCCTTCCTGGCAGAGCCTTACAGGGCCTTCAATAGTTCTATTTTCTTCTCTGTGCCTTCCTTTGCACAGTTCCTCCTCTAGAGTATTCAGTAACTCTGAGGCTTCCTTTGATTCTGTGAATCCTTCTCTGGTGTGCACTCCTTGCACGTTCTTTCTGACTCCACAAAGCTCAGATGCACACTTCTTGCACTGGCCACAAAACTTCCAATGTTCTGTTGTGCACTCCTTGCACGGCCTAAAGAACCCAGACCGAAATCAAAAACTCAATCAGATAGAAAAGTCCTATCTATCCCTGCAAATGAAAATCTAACATACATCTACAACATTCATTCATGAAAACATAAATACATGAACAACCATATGCAGGAAAAACTGATTTTCTATTTATCTCTGTGCCTTTGTACAAATGATTTACAAAGGCTGGACTGTAACAGTCTCAGATCTCTCTCTCTCTCTCTCTCTTGAGATCTCTCTACCTAAGAATTCTCCTATTCTCCCTCTCCCTACAAAAATGAGGGCTCCCTCGAGCTTATCCTCAACCTCACCATCTCTGAGCTATCACTATCATAGAGTGGCTCCTACGGCTACATGCCATAAATGAATGTCACAGATATGATTGATCTGGACTTAGCTGCAGGTAACCATTTAAGGCAACCTCAACCACTACTTGTACAAAGGCATGATCCGACATTAAAAGCCTTACACCATTATTAAAATTTCAAATTTCAAAATTGAGAGAGCTGTGCCTCTGCCTTTCTCCATTAATGCGTGCTGGATGTGTTGGCTGGCTGGCACACTGTTGACATGGAGTGATACCACTTGATGTAGACCCCCTACCTCAACAGGGTCCACTGACCTTCCGGTCTCTGGATCGTTCTTCTTCTGAGCCGAAATAGCTCTTTGGGCTCTTGTTGGAACCATTTGTACAAATCGAAAGGTCCACTTTTCTTTCTCTGACACAGGTCTTAAAAACAAATCTGTGCGTGTGCCCCCTTTTTCGGCGCTCCTTTCTATTTCTGAATTGATACACCTTTTGGGTTTCAAGGTTTTAGGAATTCTGCATGCAAGCTTTCCCAGGCTCCTTGTCCTCTTGAAATTCTGGTTGCCGAAACACCGAAATGGGCTGCGTGACTTTGAGTCCTCCCGTACCATCCACATGCTTTCGAGTTTTCACGATTTCGTGGGTCGAGACCCCCTGTCTCTCGACCCCTAGCCTCTCGAATACTCAGTTGTCAAAATACTGAAATGTCCTGGCACCTATCCTTTCGAGGTTTCGCGATGTAAGGAATCCTCCTGTCCTCTGCCTATCAACTTTCCGATTCCCAAAATGCCAAAATCCCTCTGTTGAGGGATCAATGACCTAGTCCTCCTGGAACCAAAATCTTTCGGGCCTTTTCTTGAAATCTTGAGCACTTTCCACGGGTCCTCCTTGATCGATGACCAAGATCGTTTTCAGGATTTTTCTGAACCCTCTCCTTTGATTTTACGAGGTTTAAACCTCATTCTCCTCTTTCTGGATTCGATGGCTATCGTTCCTTTACGCGAGATCTGACGGTGACGATCTGATCTTCTGTGCACCTCCTATGTGCGCTCCTCCTATGCACGTATCCGTGATCCTATGACTCTTAGCCACTGCACTCCAGATCCAACGGCTGACACGATTTCATGAACCGGGAGTTCGTGATGCAACAACTCCAAAAATCCTTTGCCGCTCCAATCCCCGAACTCCGAATTTGCTGAAATGCCAAACTCCTTTGCAAGATCCGATGGCTGTCGAGTCTTCAACACTTCTTCCATGAAGCATTCCCACCATCAGTCTCAAATTCTCCCTTGCATGACCTCCAAGAGGTTAGACTCTGTGCACCTTCTCCCACTCCAATGGTTGGCAGGTATGGGCGCCAAATCTAACGGTTCAGATTTGTCTCCCCCTACGTGCTCTCCTCCGGAGTTTTCTCAACTTTCTGACTTAGAAGATTTTCTAAGTCTCGAAGGTCTCGACCTTCGACCCTCCTCTTGCGAGCCCGGTTTGTTTGGGTCTCGTCTGCATTCTAGAAAATGCTGTCGCTTCTGAGCTTCGTCCTCCTGGAGATTTACTCCTACGCACACCTTGTGTTCGAAGATCTTGGATAACTCAGATTCGAGAAGTTTTCTTGAAAAGAAAACTCCTTATGCCCACCTGACGATCTCCTACTCGATGCACACCTTGAAGAGCTTACAGAGTATTCAACAACTCTATGAGTGTCCTCTCTTCGACACTTCTCTATTCTCAGAACCCGAAATGGAGTTCTCTCTGTTCAAACTTGCACCTTCTCAATGCCTTCCTGGCAGAGATTTATAGGACCTTCAGTAGTTTTGGTTTCTTCTCTATGCCTTCCTTTGCACAGTTACTCCTCTAGAGTGTTCAGTAACTCTGAGGATTCCTTTGAGTCTGTGAATCCTTCTCTGGTGTGCACTCCTTGCATGTTCTTTCTGACTCCGTAGAGCTCAGATGCACACTTCTTGCGCTGGCCACAGAACTTGCAATGTTCTGTTGTGCACTCCTTGCATGGCCTAAAGAACCCAGACTGAAATCATAAACTCAATCAGATAGACAAGTCCTATCTATCACTGCAGATGAAAATCTAACATACATCTACAACATTCATTCATGAAAACATAAATACATGAACAACCATATGCAAGAAAAATTACTTTTCTATTTATCTCTGTGTCTCTGTACAGATGATTTACAAAGGCTAGACTGTAATAGTCTCAACTCTCTCTCTCTCTCTCTACCTGAGAATTATCCTATTCTCCCTCTCCCTACAAAAATGAGGGCTCCCTCGAGCTTATCGTCAACCTCACCGTCTCTGAGCTATCGCTATCACAGAGTGGCTCCTACGGCTACATGACATAAATGAATGTCACAGATATGAATGATCTGGAATTAGCTGTAGGTAACCATTTAAGGAAACCTCAACCACTACCTATACAAAGGCATGATCTGGCATTAAAAGCCTTACAACATTTATTGAAATTTCAAATTTCAAAATTGAGAGAGCTGCGCCTCTCCCTTTCTCCATTAATGCGTGCTGGATGTGCTGGCTGGATGGCACACTGCTAATGTGGAGTGATGCTCTTTCATCATACTCCTTAGCTAGAAAAATCATGATCTCCTGATCATGAGCTCCTCCTATCTAGTGTTGAAATCCTCCTGGATCCCAAACTTTCCCTTGGAGCTATCCATCTTCTCCTCTCTAGCTATGCTGCTATTCCTGCCCTACTACTCTTGCAGGCTCCCCTCTACTAAGCTTCCCTTTGCTGACCAATTCCAGTGCTGACTTCAACAACAACCTTCTAATCTCTTCAATCACCTCGTCCAGCTGCTCCCATGGCTGGTTCTTTGTATGCAGTCTTCTCCGCTGCACTTCTGTCTTCTCAATGGGCAGATTTGCTTGATCTCCCATGCTGTCTTTACCTCTCTTTGTGGAACTAAGTGGCGACTCTGTTGCAAACTCCAACTCTACAGTCTCATTACTGAGATGCTACTCAGCTTCTTCCTGTGGAAGTTTTGATGCTGCCATTTCTCCTACTGGCATACTTCCAGCTTCTTCCAACTCCTCTCCAAGTTGGTATGCTCATCTACCTACCTCCAACTAAGCCTGTTGGATGTGAAAGCTTTGCACCATCACCCTTTTCTCTAGGGATTCCAATTCTTCACACAGATCAAGAAAATCCATGTTTTTTGCTTCCTTCTCTGTTGCAGGTTTCAGTGCTGCAGTTGTCTTTGCTTCAGCTTCCTGGATGAAAATTTTGAGCCATTCTGTTGAATGCTTATCTTCTACTCCTTGTGAAAACATCAGTGTCTTCTCCATTTCTTCCTATTCTTTGACAGTCTCTGTTGGATGTCCCCCTGCTGTTGCTACATCTGCAACACATGCTCTGGCCTCAACTGGGCTATGTGGCAGGAATACCCAAATTCCCCCAATCATTAGAATGATTTTCTGATCCTTCTTCTGGATGGTGCAAGTTTTTAACTTGTCATCATCTTATTTCACATGGTCTATAAAACCACATGAATCTTCACTCCCCAGCACTCCTTGCTAAGCTAAAATCTCCTCTGAGTTCATGAGACCCTCAAACAGTCTCATCTCTTTCCCCTTGCCCACCTGGCAATTTGGGAATTTTCTGCTACCCACTTGGCAGTCTATGAGACCAAATGGTCCCATCTCATTTCCCACCTGTCAATTTGAACTTTAAGCACTACTCCCCTGGCAGTATGCGAGACCTTCTGCTGATCTCTTTCCATTCCCACCTGACAACTTGAAAGTTCACTTCCACCCACCTGGCAGTTTATGAGATCAATCGATCCCATCTTCATAAGCACTCCTTGCTGACCCGAACTCATCCCTGAGTCCATGAGGCTTCCAGACAGTCTGATCTACTCTCCCTTTCCCACTTGGTAATATGGGATTTCTTCCCTACCCACTTGGTAGTTTACGAGATCTTCAACTCATCTCATACCATTGCCCTTCTGGCAATATGAATTTCCATGTCTATCCTCCTGACAGTCTATGAGATCCTCCAATGATCTCATTTCATTGCCCACCTGGAAATTGGAAAATTCATCTCTACCCTCCTGGCAGTTTATGAGATCTGTAACTGATCTCTCTTCCTCATCACTGAGGGTTTCTCCAACTTTTGGCTCACAGATGCAAACCAACTCTATGTCACTGAGGCTTTCAACATAACTCAACCACTTCCTCAACTCTTGTTGTTGTTTCCTAGCCAACAACTTTTGAACATGCCACTTCACCTTCTTTTTCATGGGCCATTAATACACCCATCATACTTTTTCATTCTACTGCATTATTAATGCAAGCTGCTCCATCCTCGCTCTTATCTCGGTGAGTTCCTCACCAATTTTGTCTTTGGTATTCTGTTGGTGGTATCTTCTTCCACCATGCTCATGGCCTTTAGTAGCCATCTCTACCTTCTATCTACCCTCCTAGTAAACTTATGGATCACTCTACGCCTGAGAGAATCTCCATGTCTTCCTAAAGCTCGCCTGGTTGTCTATTGAATTTTGAACACCTGCAAACAATCACCACAGAGCATTAAAACCCTGTCTCCTCCTTCACCTGCTATATACAGATGAATCTCTGTTTTTGATTACACTTGATGTCACTTGAATGTTTCCTTTCAATCCCTTTGTCTGCTATCTGTAAACAAAATCCAGCTCTGATACCACTTGATGCAGACCCCCTACCTCAGCAGGGTCCACTGACCTCCCAGTCTCTGGATCATTCTTCTTCTGAGCCGAAATAGTTCTTCGGGCTCCTATTGGAACCCCTTGAAAAAATCCATAGGTCCCCCTTTCTTTATCTAGCACAGGTCTTAAAAACAAAATCTATGCGCGTGCCCCCTTTTTTGACGCTCCTATCTGTTTCTGACCAAATACACCTTTCGGGTTTCGAGGTTTCGAGACTTCCACATGCGAGCTTTCCCAGGCTCCTTGTCCTCTTGAACTTCCAGTTGCCAAAATGCTGAAATGGACTTCATGACTTTGAGTCCTCCCCTAGCGTCCACATGATTTCGGGTTTTCACGATTTCGCGGGTCGAGACCTCCTGTCTCCCGACCCTTGGCCTCTCGAATACCCGGTTGCCGAAATACCAAAATGTCCTAGCACCTATCCTTTCGGGGTTTCACGATTTGGGGAATCGTGATGTAAGGACTCCTCCTGTCCTCTGCCTATCAACGTTCAGGTTCCTGAAATGCCGAAATCCCTCTACTGAGAGATCAACAACCCAATCCACCTGGAACTGAAATCTTTCAGGCCTTTTCCCAAAATTTTGACCAATTTCCACGGGTCCTCCTTGATCGACGACCATGATTTTTTTGGGATTTTTATGAACCCTCTCCTTTTCTTTTACGAGGGTTAAATATCGTTCTCCTCTTTCTGGATCCGATGGCTATTGATCCTTTACGTGAGATCTGACGATCATGATCTGATCTTCTGTGCACCTCCTATGTGCGCTCCTCCTATGCACGTATCTGTGATCCTGTGGCTCTTGGCCACTGCGCTCCAGATCCAATGGCTGGCATGATTTTGCGAACCATGAGTTCTCAATGCAGCGAATCCAAAAATCCTTTGCCGCTCCAATCCCCGAACTCTGAATTTTCTGAAATGATGAATTCCTTTGCAAGATCCAATGGCTCTCAGGTCTTCGACACTTATTCCATGAAGCATCCCCACCGTCAGTATCAACTGCCCCCCTATGCAACCTCCCAGAGCTTAGACTCTGTGCACCTTTTCCCACTCCAACAGTTGGTGGGTATGGGTGCTAGATCTGACAGTTCAGATCTGTCTCCTCCTGCACGCTTTCCTTTGGAGTTTTCTTAGCTTTCTGACTTAGAAGATTTTCTAAGTCTCGAAGGTCTCGATCTTCGACCCTCCTCTTGTGAGCCTGGTTCCTTTGGGTCTCATCTACGTTCTAGAAAACACTGTCCCTTATGATCTTCATCCCAGATATTTACTCCTGCACACACCTTGCGTTTGAGGATCTCAGAGAACTCAGATTCGAGAAGTTTTCTCGAAAAGAAAACTCCTTATGCCCACCTGGCGATCTCCTTCTCGATGCACACCTTGCAGAGCCTACATAGTATTCAACAACTCTATAAGTGTCCTCTCTTCGACACTTCTCTATTCTTATAACTCGAAATGGAGTTCTCTCTGTGAAAACTTTCACCCGCTCAATGCCTTCCTGGCAGAGCTTTACAAGACCTTCAATAGTTCTGTTTTCTTCTCTGTGCCTTCCTTTGCACAATTCCTCCTCCATAGTATTCAGTAACTCTGAGGCTTCCTTTGAGTCTGTGAATCCTTCTCTGGTGTGCACTCCTTGCACATTCTTTCTGACTCCGCAAAGCTCATATGCGCACTTCTTGCGCTGGCCACAGAACTTCCAATGTTCTGTTGTGCACTCCTTGCACGGCCTAAAGAACCCAGACTAAAATAAAAAACTCAATCATATAGACAATTCCTATCTATCCTTGCAGATGAAAATCTAACATACATCTACAACATTCATTCATGAAAACATAAATACATGAACAACCATATGCAGGAAAAAATGATTTTCTATTTATCTTTGTGTCTCTGTACATATGATTTACAAAGGCTGGACTGTAACAGTCTCATGTCTTTCTCTCTCTCTCTCTCTCTCGATCTCTCTACCTGATAATTCTCCTATTCTCCCTCTCCCTACAAAAATGAGGGCTCCCTCGAGGTTATCCTCAGCCTCACCGTCTCTGAGCTATCGCTATCACAAAGTGGCTCCTATGACCACATGACATAAATGAATGTCACAGATTTGAATGATATGGACTTAGCTACATGTAACCATTTAAGACAACCTCAACCACTACCTGTACAAAGGCATGATCCGACATTAAACCCCTACAACATTTATTGAAATTTCAAATTTCAAAATTGAGAGAGCTGCGCCTCTCCCTTTCTCCATTAATGCGTGCTGTATGTGCTGGCTGACTGGCACACTGCTGACATGGAGTGATGCTCCTGCATCAACAAGGAACAATGCCTCTTATTTCATGAATACTTGGCCTCTGGAGCTTTGAGCCCTTTGAAGCAAGTCACCTTACCCTGGTGCGAGGTATGCCGAAATAGAAATTTCCCTGGTGAGTGCTATTACATGAAAAAAACTGTCCAGACACCCACAAATTTGTATTGCACGTTCTATAAGTCCATGGGGCATGATGATAGGGATTTTAGGGCTTATGACCTCATGCATGAAAGGTCGAGATACATATATAAAATTTAAGGTGAAGTACAACAAGAAGGAAACACTATGCAGTATAACTCCCCTAGGAGAGGAAACTTCAATCCTCACGGTGGATTCAAAGGACGAGGATGAGGAGGAGGTATGGGTTGAGGCCAAGGTCAGATCATCTATTACAACTGTGCACAACTAGGACACCTTGCAAGGGACTGTCAGAACCCTTGCACTACTTGCAGCTACTGTAACTCATTTGAACATGTTATAGAAGATTGTCTTGTGCTTCTAGCTAAGCTTAAGGAGAGACAAACACCTTAGAAAAACCCGCAAGTGCAACTGATATATGCTGAGCCTCACGGAGAAGACCCTAGATTCGTTGTTATAAATAGAGGAGGCGCTATTATAGGAGAAGGAAGACTAACCTTAGGGAAGACTACAAAAGAATCAGGAGTCAGGAAAGCTACAGAGAAGACCTAAACTTTTGATGCAAAGAAAGAAAGACTAGTATTCAAGGAGGCAATAAAAGAGTTCAAAGGAGATCAAGTCTCTTCATCAAAGACACGTCCAAAAGTGAGAGAATATGGAATGCCTCAGGAATTTTATCAGTCTGCTTTGCCAAGAGAAGGAAAAGAGGTAAGCAAGCTCATGGAATTTCTATATACTTGTATTAAGTTGATTCAGGATGAGAGCGCTATACAAGAACTACAAAATTTAATCAGATAGTATGAGCTAGGAAAGATAGACCCCTTACTGAATAGGGAAGTACACCAAATCACTAAAAAGAGAAGGAAAAATAAGGAATTACACTTGAATGCTCAAATAAGAGAATATGATATAGACTATGTAGTCCTC
Source organism: Picea engelmannii (assembly GCA_009831015.1). NCBI lineage: Eukaryota > Viridiplantae > Streptophyta > Pinopsida > Pinales > Pinaceae > Picea > Picea engelmannii. The sequence continues at coordinate 35,035 of ML809092.1, read as the reverse complement.
GACTTAGGGTCGGAGGTCAATGTCATGTTGAAGAAAACCTGGGCACTAATGGGAAAACCCAAGTTGATCTATTCCCTTATCGGGCTTAGGATGGCTAATCAATAAGCTGCAAGCCCCTTTGGTAGACTGGAACATGTCTCTGTGGACATCGATGGAATAAGAAAGTTTTCATATTTTGAGGTAATTGAGATAGTTGATGATATATGTCCTTACCCTACATTGTTAGGAATCAATTGGGATTTCAATAATTCCACTATGGTTGATTTAAAGAAACGTTGTACGACTTTTGAAAGAGATGGCCTTAGGGTCATTGCACCATTACATCTAGACGAAGTTCAGTGATACACAGAACCTATCAGAGAAGAAGACCACACATATGAATTGGAAAACATATACAAATTAACAGCCAGGCAGCAGGATTACATTAATCCTATGGCCGATGGAAACCTAAGTTGGTGAAGTGACAGTTGTAAATTCTAACCTTGTACAATATCTACTGCAAACTATATTCAAAAAAGAACAGAAAAGATACAATGGAAAATACAAACATTACACAGAGATTTTTCACCTGGAAATCCAAACCGAGAACACCAACATATATTATATTCATACATTGTGTTACATTGTTTACAATACAATATACATATAGGAGCCAGCGGCATCCAAGAACCTAACCCAATGAACTAGATTAGTCCAAAACCCTAATTCCTTAACCAGAAATAGAAAACCACCGGCAAAAAACCATGTTCCGAAAAACCACCTAATATCATGTGGTCCTGGAAATATGTCGTCCCGTCGGAAATATGTCATCCTGAAAAAAATTTTCGGGGGCGCTGCCCCCAAACCCCCACGCGGGGGGCTCCTCCCCCCTGCACCCCCTCCCTCTAACCCCCCTACACGCCCAGTGTAGATGCTCAAACACTACTACTCGTGCAAAGAATATAACACATACCTAACATTCTCCCACTTGTTGTTTTCTTTTCACACAGGGGATTACAGGGTTACATAGTCAACAATCCAGGGCAGCAATGCCCATGGATCCTCTACACCAAGAGAAATTCTCAGTGCTCACAGATTTTGTTAATGAATCTGAAACATTCTTCAAAGTGTCCACCTTCATCAGTGATACTTTCTTTTCTTCAATCATGTCTCTTACAAAGTGATATTGAACATCAATGTGCTTTGTCTTTGAATGATAAGCAGGGTTCTTTGCCAAGAAAATTGCACTCTGATTGTCACACTCTATCTTTACAGCTTCTTGTACCAACCCAATACCTGAACACAATATTTGTAACCATACTGCTTTCTTACTTGCATGAGTGGCTACCATGTATTCAGATTCTGTAGTTGAAAGTGCCACTACAACCTATCTTTTGCTCATCCAAACAGGTTAAACACATACCCGCTTGTGGATCTCCTACGATCCAAATCTCCAGCCCAGTCTACATCCACAAAGTCATGTATATTGAACACTCTGTCCAATCCAGGTCTTCCTTCGTAGCACAATCCATAGCTAGCAGTGCCACGCAAATACCTGAAAACCCTTTTTACTGCTGTCCAATGCTCCTTCCCTGGTTTTGACATATACCTGCTCAAAACTCCCACTGCATGTGCAATGTCCGGTTTAGTACAAACCATTGCATACATCAAAATGCCAACTGCACTTGCATATGGAACATGAGACATGTCCTCCTCTTCTTCATGTGTCTTGGGACACTGATCTGCAGATAACTTTACACCAACAGGAATAGGAACCTTAACCGGTTTACATTCCTGCATATTAAACCTCTGCAAT
>ML809092.1:20480-30669 GCA_009831015.1 Picea engelmannii | reverse complement strand
CATTTATCTTCATCTGAAATTTTAATATCAACAGATACTAACTGACTTACCACAGTATTGAAGGCGTTCAAATGCTCTGCCACCGAGTCTCCATCTCTCATCCTCAAGTTATACATCTTCTTTCTCAGGAATAATTTATTTACTAGGGACTTAGACTGATACAACTTCCCCAACTTTTCCCATAAATCTTTGGTTGTAGCTTCCTATGACACATTCAGTAATACTGAATCAGAGAGACACAGTCAAATTGTGCTCTTTGCCTTCTGATCCGTCTTTTTCCAGTCATCTGCAGAAGTTCCTGTAGGTGCCGTACCTGGATCTACCACGATCCACTGATCTCTGTCCACCAAAAGATCTTCCATCTTGAGCTTCCACAGCTCAAAGCTTTTCCCATTAAACTTCTCGATCTCCATCTTTGAATTTCTTGCCATTTCTTTTCACCTGAAAAACAATACCGCAGATCTCCCACTGTAACAAGGCTTATCACAGTCCCGAGCCAAAACCTTGACGACAAAGGCTTCCCCCTGAAGCCAATAAAGCTCTGATACCAAATGTAAATTCTAACCTTGTACAATATCTACTGCAAACTATATTCATAAAAGAACAGAAAATATACAATGGCAAATACAAACATTACACAAAGATTTTTCACCTGGAAACCCAAACCGAGAAAACCAACATATATTATATTCATACATTGTGTTACATTGTTTACAATACAATATACATATAGGAGCTAGCGGCATCCAAAACCCTAACCCAATGACCTGGATTAGTCCAAAACCCTAATTCCTTAACTGGAAATAGAAAACCATTGGCAAAAAACCACCTAATATCATGTGGTCCTGGAAATATGTCGTCCCGATTTTTTTTTTTCGGGGGCGCTGCCCCCGAACCTCCACGCGGGGGGCTTCGCCCCCCTGCGCGCCCGGTGCAAACACTCAGACACTACTACTCGTGCAAAGAATATAACACATACCCAACATATGTTGCACATAATGTAGGAGTCCCTACTTCATAGCGCAGACAGAGACAATCTCCTGATCGATTTACTGGATACATGGCTCTCATGAGAAAATGTATTGTGAATGAAACATCTTCCAAAGAATATAACACATACCCAACAACAATGCATGTTCATTAGACTTAAAAGAAGCACCAAAGAACTGGCAGAACAAACTATATGAAGTATCTACAAGGAGATGTTCTAGATTAACCAGAGAAGTTTGTTGGATTGACACAACAGTAAGTAACTTACCCACCTTTGATGGTTTGAATCTTTTAGAAACCTTTTTTCCATACTTTGAAGAAAGTGTACCAATGCAACAAAGATTTTTGGCAATGGATGAGTACCTGAAAGAAACACCAACAAGATGGTGGGGGACACACAAAACCAACATTGCAGATTGGGTAAAATGTCATACCTTGATGATAGCACGGTTCTCAATACAAGTAGAAGGCTGCGAAGTTCGATACACAAGTTGAAGTTTCCCTAAGGACCATGTGTGAAGTTGCAAGGAATCATGGAGAGACATCCCTCAAGAGTAGTGGGTGCACAAATTCATTAACACATTGGACACAACACCTATCAACTGGTACCTTCAAGCAGAGCTGTGCGTCGCCATTGTAGATTGGGAAGGTATGACTCAAAATTTTGTAACTTCCTTCTTATTTGAAAGTCAATTTTCTTCAGTAGATCAAGCATTACAGATTGTCAGACATAAAGTATTCGAGGAGGCCTCTAGCCTCGTTTTAGAACAAAAAGAGAACGAATGGTTTGCACCTCTCCAGAAATTGAAAGGCTGTTACAACATCAATGATAATGAGGATGATGATCCTAGGAAGGTGAACATCACCGAAACAGAAGGCCAAAGAGATGTGGAAGAACTAGGAGTTGAGATACCATTCATTGGACAACCAATCGAGATTAATAAATTCAATATTGGAACAGAGAAGACACTGAATCTTGCAAATGTTGGAGATTACTTGGATTCTTCTACTATCGACAAGATAACATAATTACTGCATGAATACATGGACTTGCTTCCAACCAAGTTCACTGATATGAAGGGCATTAAAGGGACTATGGGAGAGATTAGGATCCATTTGAAACTAGATGCAAGACTAGTCAAACAGAGACCCTACATATTGAACCCTAAATATAAGGAGAAAGTGAAGATTGAGCTCGACAGAATGTTGGAAGCAGGGATTATAGAACCTGTGGAAGAGTCATAGTGGATTAGTCCTATGGTGGTACAGGACAAGAAGACAAGAGAGATAAGCATTTACGTAGATATCAGGAAGCTAAACGATGCCTGTTTGCATGACCTCTTCCCTACGCCATTCACTGACGAAGTGTTAGATAATGTTGTTGGATTACTGAGAGGGGGGGTGAATCAGTAATAGTGTAATTATAATCCTTTTTCTTCAAATGTTATATCAATGTAGAATTATTATCCAATAATTATCAGTAAGAAATAAACAATCACACACATACACAATACACCAGTGTTTTACATGGAAACCCAAATCGGGAGAAAACCACATAATGCTTTTTCTTATATTTATTGAAGAATTACATTAATTGGAAGCACCAACTTACTTTGTTTTCAGCTACAACTGGAAGGAGGCTACAACCCCCTAGTTTCTCAGGATACAACCTGATGGAAGCTCCAACTCCCCAATTCTCTGGCTACAACCAGAAGGAGGCTACAACCCCCTATGTTCTTCGGCTACAACAAGAAGGTGGCTACAACCACTTGTCCTTGCCCCGTCCTTCCACCCTGAAGTAGAAGTAGAATGAGGGAACCACTGTCACACTATCACTGTTAGATATACCGCTATAAACCTGTACCAATAAATCTGAACCATGCATCAACCATGCATCAACCTGTACCTCAACCTGTAATCAACCTGTACCATAAACAAGTGCATCAACCATGCACCAACCTCAACAAAAACCCCTCATCAATTTCATCATTCAAATCTGATTTGTATCTCTCTAATATACCTGGTGCATATGATCACATTCCTGCAAACCTTCCTTTACTTTAACAACAAGAGACTAGCATTTTCATCAAACTTTTCTTTAGTCTCAGATGCCTAGTTTTGGATTAGTCAACAACCCTAACTTGAAGTAATCATAAATTTGAACCTATAATGTATAAAGATCTGAAACTGATGCAAAATTTTCTTTAGTGTGTTTTATGAAATTCCTCTAGGTGTCACTACTTAGAACTTCTCAGAAAAGGAGTTATAGCAAAAATGACATACCTTGTTGAATTCTGTCTTATTCTAGAGAGAGACCTTGTAGAGCATGCCCCACACTAAATATTCATTGAATTTATCTGAAACTATTAAAAAGAATACTACATATTGTACCCTAACCAAAACATTTTGTCTCACTGAATTTGGATCTTTTATGAAGAAGTTATGACATTTTTACCTGAAACACCTGTTTTTGACTAGTTTCAGGACTATCCACAAACTCTATTTTCCACTAAGTGTAACTCACAAAATACAACGACTCACAAGCTGAATTTGTTACCATAGATACTTGGGTATGTTTTCTCAATGAAATATCAATTTCACGGTCTAAATCATTATAGAAAAAAAGTTATAGCGAAAATGGTGAGATGACCTATAAATAACATACCTTAGAAAACACCATCAAAAGAATTTATCCTTTCTTGCATTTCGGCCTTCTTTTCTTCACCTTCCCTCATAAATTCAGATTATATATCCTTGGTTATCTCAGACACCTATATATATTAAATATTCTCAAGTGTTATTAAAATGAGAGAGCCTTGCCTCTTATTTATACTCTCTAAGTAGCTTCCTTAAAAACATCTTCTAGGCCACTTGGCCCACTTTCCTTATTTTAGGGTTAACCCACTTCTAATTTATCCATTAAATTTATTATTGAAATAATTTGTTTTGTATTCACTTTGAATTATAATACACTCATCACTTCACTTTATTATTTACCTTTTAAAATCTCTTAAACCACTTTGACTACTTTGATCTTTTGGGGCTTCTAGATGACATAAGAGGGTCCTCCAACTTCATAAGGCCATAACTCTCAAACCGTGAGGAGTTATGTGACATTCCACATACCACCAGAAATGGAATGACATGTAATATCCATATAGAATAGTATTACCTTCAAATATAGAAAAAATCATACCATTATCCATCAAGCAAACTTGGGTCCATTACCCAAACCTGGGTTCTCCAACTTCACATGGTCATAACTCTCTAACCGTGAGGAGTTATGTGACGTTGTACATACCACCAAAAATGGCATGAAAAAAACTATCCATATAGGATAGTTTCCCTAAAAAATTCACTGTCCTTCATCTCATTATTCCACAATTAAGCATGGGTTCTCTTACTCCACAAAGCATCTTCCCGTGAGGGATTTCACCATAAGGGGACCACTTTGCAATTCATCCATATTTACTTCTTATCAACCATGAAAAAAAATAATGAGTCATATTTACATCAAACAATATTGGGTCCATTACCCAAACCTTTGTGCTATAGGGATTTCTTCAAGGGTTGACATCAATGACAACCAACCTTAATCAACAAATGTGGGAGGCTAGGAAGTATACTCTTTTACAGATGGATTTTCAGGATACCATCATATCTAGATTGCCAAGGAAGATCGCCAAAATACCACTTTTGCAATAGAATGGGGATCCTACCAGTATACAGTGATGCCATTTGGATTGAAGAATTCCCCAACCATATTTTCCAGGGTGGTGGTCGAAGCATTCAAGGAGTTTCTGCATAAATTTCTAGAAGCATATTGTGATGATTGGACTGTTTTTAGCTTATTGAAAAATCATATTGAATGTCTAAGGATAATGTTGGATAAATGCATGTAGTGCCAAATTTTCTTGAATATGAAGAAATGCATTTTCTTTTCACCATTTGGAGTGCTGTTAGGTCATATTGTATGCAAGTAGGGATTGTTGGTAGACCCATCTAAAATTTCCATTATAGTTGATCTACCACCTCCTACTTCAGTCAAACAACTACGCACTGCATTGGGACATACTGAATATTACAGGAAGTTCATTAAAGGATACGCCTAGATTACAACACCCATGGAAAATATTTTGAAGAAAGACTGTCAATTTCACTAGATCAAAGAATGCCAACAGAGATTCGACACACTAGAACAGAAAATGGTTACTACGCCCATTCTAGTTTTCCCAGATTGGATCAAGGAATTTCACGTGCATGTTGATGCATCTTCCATTGCATTGGGAGTTGTGTTAGCATAGCCCGACGAAGGAGATATTGACCATCCGTTATCTTTTTCTAGCATAAAGATATCAACAACTGAGATTAATTACACCACCACTGAGAGAGAAGGGTTAGCCATGGTGTATGCATTACAAAAATTTCACCACTACTTGTTGGGAGGACACTTTAAAATGTTTACTGATCACTCCATGCTGAAATACCTAGTCAACAGGCTAGTGTTAGGGGGGAAAATATGAAGATGGATTTTTTTATTTCAAGAATATGATTTCTAGATCATAGTTAATCTGGGAAGGATGAACAAAGGTCCTGACCACTTGTCAAGGATGGAACATGGCGAAGAGCAGGTGCAAAAGGAAAGAGAGAAGGCCTTTCATGACAGACACATCAAGAAGAAGGAATTTAAGCAAGGTGATCTAGTACGGGTATATAACAGTAAGTTCATAAAGCATCCTGGGAAGTTCTGAATGCATTGGCTCGGGCCATATGAGATCACCTATGTTACAGAAGCAGGAGTTGCACAATTGAATACTTTGAATGGATAATGGAAGGAAGGATTAGTGAATGAGAGACAACTGAAGTTGTACTATGACAACCAACTACCTCACAACTCTAAGTAAAAGCATAAGGAAAATGGTTGAGGTACCAGGTGCAGTTGAAACTGGGTACCAGACACAGAAAATACAGTCTACATAGGGAAAGAGAGGAGGCATAGAGAAAAATGCAAAGGCTACACTGTGCAGTCTGAATTCAAAGTAAAACAGAAGGATCGGATATGAAGTGCCTCAGGATGAGTCACAGGTGAGTTTTGGGGGCTTGTTGGCCCTTGGTTATGAAAGTAAGCGAAGATCAAGGAAGAAAAGGAAAAATGCGAACTACGTGGAAGACACAATGACTGTTACTGGGTTGAAGTGAGCAAAAGAGCAGAAAAGAAGGAGCAAAGAAAAATGAAGCAAGCCGTTGGATGAGGAGATCGAGGATGACATATCAACAAGGAAGAAGGATTGTGGACAACTCAACAAGCGGAAAAATCCACCATTGGATGCTTTGGAGATCTGTGTAAGAAGGAAGGAAAGACAGGCTGGTGAAGCGTTGAAAACATGGATCAAGTTGACCTAGGGTTTTAGACACCTAGGGTTTTGGTATCTAGGGTTTTGACACCTAGGTTTCACCTTAAGGATGTCGGTGAGTGATTGTAATATATAAATAGAGGTCAAGAGGACCTGGGATGGGTTGTTGTCATTGTTGGTACTAAGTAGGTTGAGATTTTATTACTATTGTGTGATCAAGTCAGGACTATTGTGTGAGAGAGAGAAGTGTTGAGTACGAGAGCCTTCTGTATTGTAAGATCTTCAACTGGGTGCAAAGATCAACCCTGTAGTTGGGTGCACAGGGAGGGGAGAGATAGAGAGAAGAAGAGAGAAGATATGATAGCTAAGAGCGCTTATCAAAACTGTATGGTTTCATCTTAATATATTATAAAGCATAGTTCTATGGACGTAGCCCTAGAGAGATAGGGTGAACCACATATATTTTGTGTTATGTGTGATTGATTCTCTGTTCTTGTCATTTGATATACTGCTATTGCACTATTGTGTTAGATCTGATAGATAGTTGTGAGGATTAGAGATGAGATGATAAGTGATATATGCATGATGTACTATTCTAGTATTAGATCCACTTGATATTCCCCTTAGTTGTAGACATATCTGTCTTGCAACCCACCCATAGCTTCTTCGGGTGAGACTGCATCTGCTTCGCAGGTGTAGTTGAAAGGGCCAATATTTAGGGCTTGTTGGAGCACTCTTGGAGTTGAACCCTGGGTCTTTCCCTGTGCCAACAACCCGTTAGGAAAAAACAAAGGCCTGTTAACCCTGCGCTCAAAGCCACTATTCAAAAATAATTGGAAAAATTGTTGAAAGATAATATACCCTTTCTAGTTAAGTAGTCCGACTGGGTTTCAAACCTGGTTCTTGTTCGAAAAACTACTAGCTAGATTTGATTATGTGTCGATTTCCATGCATTGAATAGAGAAAGTGTCAAAGACCATTTTCCTCTTCCTAATATGGAAATGATCTTACAACAAGTTGTAGGGTCTCAAATGATGTCCTTACTTTATGGTTTCTCTGGGTATAATCAAATCAAGGTAAACATGATTGATAGGTATAAAACCACCTTTACCACATGCTGGGGCACATTTTATTATGAACACATGCCTTTTGGCTTATCTAATGCATGTGCCACCTTTCAAAGAGATATGTAGATATATTTTGACAATCTAATCGATAAGATTATCAAATTTTATCTTGATGATTTGATAGTTTATTCTAAAAAATTGTTGGATCATTTTTGTCATCTTAGAAAAGTTCTCATGTGCTACAAAAAATTTGGCATTTCTTTAAATCCGTCCAAATCTATTTTCGGTGTCATGAAGGGAAATCTCCTTGGTCATATTGTGTCTAATTTAGGGATTAGCATAGATACTGAGAGGATTACTATCACTCTAAACCTCCCTGCCTCCACCTCCAAGAAAGAAGTTCAAGCTTTCATGAGCATTATTCATTTTGTCTATAGGTTTTTTCCTGATTTTTCTGTCATGGTTAAACTAGTCCATAATATTCTGAAGCAAGATCATTCTTTTTCTTGGAAAAATGACGTCGATAATTCTTTCCTTAGGATTAAGAAAGAAATAAGCTCCACACCGGTTCTGGTGAAACTGGATTTTGAAAAATACTTTTTCATATATGCCAATGCCACCGAGGAAGCAATTTATGCTATCCTCTTACAATGTGATGACCAAAAAAATGAAAAATATGTAGCTTACATGAGTCAAATTTTATCAGATGACGAGATCAAATATTCTTATATTGAGAAACATGATTTTTCTCTTCTCAAGGCTATAGAAAAATTTCTCCATTTTATTTTGGGAAAACATACGTAGGTAAAAGTCCCTTTACTTGCTTTCAAGTTTCTTCTTTCACAAACTTATCTTTCAGGAAAACTTGCACATTGGATTGAAAAAATTCGGGGTCATGATTTGACGATCATGACTTCAAAGATAATCAAGGGATGGGACCTATATTTTCACTTAGCCTAACACCCTGAACCAAGTGAATAACTTGACGACCAAGATAATCCTCTTTCAAAACTGTTCTATATTGAAAATCAAAATCTTTCTCGATACAAAAATCCGTGGTATAAAAATCAGGTATATTATTTTCAGTATCAAAAGTGTCCAGATGATCTGGATCCTCGCCAGAGAAGGAGACTCCTCCTTGAATCTTTTAATTATATCATTTTAGTATACTTTTGGTTTAGGAGGTCTGCTAATGGTTTGTTACTTTGATGTGTAAATGATGAAGAAGCACACAAGTTATTATTAGAAATCCATGGATCATCATATTTTGTCATTCACATCGGTGACCATTTTTATTCTAAGGCTACTTCTTTTAAGATCATAATAAATGGTTACTACTGGCCTCCAATATTCCACAATTCATATTAATTTACAAGACCTTGTGATAAATACCAAAAATCCGCTAGGAAAGAACGCCTTTCTGCCATGCCTTTACAACCTATCCTCCTGGATTTCCCTTTTTCTAAATGGGGTCTAGATTTTATTGGTCCTATCAATCCTCCATCTTCTGTAGGGAATATCTTTATTTTGACAACCACTGATTACTTTAATAAGTGGAACGAGGTCATCACTCTTAGACATGTACATGACGAGCATGTAATTTATTTCCTAGAATCTAATATATTTTCCAGATTCGATATCTCATTAGAGATCATTACAGACAATGGTCCAACCTTCATTTCTGTAAAATTGACCCAATTTATGGCTAAATTAGGTGTCAAACATTTTACTTCATCTGCTTATTACCCTTAGGGAAATGGGAAAGTATATTCCACTAACAAGAATATGGTTAGGATCATAAAAAGAATCATAGAAGACAAACCTCGCTAGTGGCACATGCTTCTCACTTATGCTCTATGGGCAGACTGTACAACCACCAAAGCAAGTACAAGATTTACTCCCTTTCAACTCGTATATGGCCAAGAGGCTATTCTTCCTACTAAAATAGAAATTTCTTCTAATTCTTCTAATGTTCCCCAAAGGATAAATGCATTTTTATCCCTAGAAGAACAAATAAATGTTTCCTTGGAGAACCTAAAAAGAAGGCAACAAACGATGAAAACATATTTTAACAGGTGAGAAAAGGCTGTTGAATTCAAGCTTGATGACAAAGTCCTATTATGGGACTCATCCCATGTTGAAAGAGGGAGACATTCTAAATTCCAAAAATTATGGCTAGGTCCTTTCAAAATCGCTTTTATCCTTGGCACAAACTCATACCTTCTAAAGGATTTGGATGAGTGTTTATTTTCTTACAGTACTAATGGTTCCCACTTGAAACACTATGTGTAACCAGCTTGATTATTGACACTTTTCATAAAATTGACTACTATATATATTCCTTTGTCTTACTATTTTTTTTCTACTTAGGTTTGATTGAGTTTTAATTTCTGTTGTTTTTCCTCGTAATCATCAAAAATAAATTCTGGATCAGTTTTTCCATAACAATGCCATTCTATAAAGATTGTTGATCGATGAAAAATAAGATACACACAACTGTCATGATTTACTCCTTTCATACACCACTGAAATACATTTTTTCTTTCAATACTGTTGAAGTATAGTTGGTTTTGTCTTCTTCCTTGTTTCTGCTATCCCTTTCTTCCCTCCATCCTGATATTCAAGAGCATATCATAATCATTCTCCTCGAAAATCTAAAAAACATTATCAATTATGCATGTTTGTGCATACATGAACAACTCCCCTCACATGTCTCACTTTCCATAAGTTATTCCCTGAAGTCCCCTCTCATTATTTCCCTTAAACCATTCTCCCCCC
>ML809092.1:2370-14361 GCA_009831015.1 Picea engelmannii | reverse complement strand
ACAGTCAAATTGATCCTTATTGTTCGCTCGATCTATAAATTTCCCCAGGGCATTACCAATGTGCCTCAGGGAGTCCCCATTCCAACAATGCACTGGGAGATTTGGAAGTCTGACCCACACCGGGACTGCTTTGGGTACATCTATTGCCGGATCGAAGTCCGGAGTCCATTTGTTCAAGTATAGCCCCTGAGGGCCCATGAAGTAGGGGCCATTTTGGAAGATCAGATCTTTATCATCCTTTGATGAGAATTCGAAGAGGAAGTATCCTCTCCCCAGGAAGTAAGAAGTGACCCTTTCTTTGATCAACGGCACCCAATTTCTGTTGACCCAACTTTCAGTGGATTTTGGGGACGGCCATAGCCCCGTGAACTGGCCAATGAGAGCCCGATCGGCCAACGACAGAGCAACCTGGATCGGGGTTTCTGGAGGAAGGGAGATCACCGGAATATCGTCCAATTTTTTAACAAACTTCGCAGCTTCCGTGTTTCTCTTCTGTGGGAGACCTACCAAGAGCCTACTGAAAGCCTCAGAAGGCGTCGAAGGAGGAGGCGTAGGGGACGCCTGGGGGGTGCCCGACCCCTCCATGTGCGCGAACCCTGGGCTCAGGCCTGTCCCGTAGATCCCAAAACCTGGAACCCTGAAAGAGTCGACGAGTATTCAGCTCGGGTCCCGATCGAACAGGAAAATCATGAGAAGCTTTGAAGTGCTCCTTTGGGGGAAGGATGGGCGCGCTGAACCAAAACTGGAAATGACGTGTAAGGCCAGAAGGCGGCTGGCGCTCCCTTTGGCCAAAGACGAGAGCGCTGGCTCCCTCTCGGCGCCCCCTTTAAAAACCAACGAAGAAAGAGAACTCAACGCGCCCCTAGGTCAGATGACCAACGCCGGCGCTCCCTTTGCAGCCAAACGTCAAAGCCTTCAACAGGAAATCATTCCTCCTGGCAGAGACGGAACGAGAGCTCTTCAGCTAGACGGATCTGCAGGTGAGTTTTGAAACGAAGCAGGTATCGAACGCGGGACTCCACCCTACGGACTGCGGGAGGAACGACCTCGGCTCCAGCTCCTCGGCTCCAGTCCGCCGCCCTCCAGAGCGCTTAGTATCCAATCTTATCTTTACTACACATCTCCAGATCTCAGTTCTTTTATCTGATATATGGAAATTGGTATATTCAAACTTTGGTCTTGTTATAGTGTTGATAGTGGGAAATATTGGTTGAATGCATTAAGTATTGGCTCATATATATATATATATATATATATTTATCTATGGGGGTTTGGTAAAATTTGAAGTTATATGATGATTATATCAAATGATGAGAACCAATTTACATGGGGTTTCAAACCTAGTCTGTTTATGCAACAAGTATTGAGGTTATGATACAAGCGTTGATTAGTGAAAGGTCAATGGATTTATGTTTTTGTCTTAGCCTCCCATGTGCGCTTGATGTAGTCTAGTTTTAATTGCTTTGAATGAATCTCTTAACAATATTTTATAAAATATCTGCTAATTAAAAAGGAAATTGTGAAGTTTGATAGTTCTGGAACTTTCCCAGGGTTTTTATTTGGGTAATATAAAACGATCGTGTCTCGGATTTGAATTATTAAACAAAGAAAAGTTTTGGCAAATGATGGTGATGATGATTTTCAATAAATATTATTGCATATAATAGAATAACAATATTCTTTTTCCCTTCCATTATCTCACTTTTTGCTGATTATATGCCCACCGCCTTCCCAAATACATTTAAACATCCTCTGTTCTATTATTATGAGTTTCTTAAAAAAAAAAAAAAAGAGAGAAAAGATTAATAACAAAAGAAAGAGACTAGATGATGACTAGTGTTGGAAGTTTGGATATGGATACATTTTCTATTACTTTTGCATTTGCTTGAACAATATTAGTTGGTCGCTTCCCATCCATGCTATAATTTTACAATCATTACAAATCCCCCCTTCTTCCCAATATCCCTATCACTCCCTGTTCAAATGGCGATTGATTGTTGATTTTAAAAGTATTAATGGATAGATTGAATGTGCTTCTGTTGTGAATGATAGAGCCAACCTTTTGATTTTATTTAGGTAGAGTATTGATGCATGGATCGTTAAGAGTTTTTCATAACATGTTTGGAATATTGCTTCAGGATGAGTTTCTTTAGCAGAAGAAGCAATGACAGAGGTGTTAATAGAGATGCTAATAGAAGCAGAGGAAATAATTGGTAGAGAGGTCATAGACAACCATGATTTTCAATACATTTTGATGATGATCTGCAAGAGATGAATCAACTTTTCTAAGCTGGGTTTTTTAATCTATTTGGCCAAGGAATTATGCCACCTATACCTAAGAGGCCTCCTTACTAGCTGCGTCAGAATGTCTCTGGTATCCATGTCCCCTCTCATGTGTCTATGCAGCTAGAACCACTTGTCAATGATGGTTGGAAAGATATTTTTCATCAACCTGTAGCTCATCACCATGCTTGGCTCACTGTGTATTTTCCATTACCCCCCCTCCACTACCAATAAATCCAAATGCACAAGATGATCATGTTGTCTCTCTAGTAGAGTCCTCCCATGCAAGTAAAAGGCTTAAAACTGATGTTCCCAATCCAGAGCTAGATAAAGGAAAATGAGTGGACACTCCCTCCAATTCATCCAAATATTCCTCTGAATCTGTGTTCTCTCCTCTTCATCTCAAAGATAATTGTTCACATGTCATCAATGAAGTCCACTCACAAAGTTCCCATCAACTGAATGCTATTGCACATGATAAATCAGAAATGGGATCTAAAGAGGGAAACACTGAAAATATGCAAAATGTCTCTCATAACAAATATGGTTTTTAATGCTGATTAATGTTATTTTCTATTGAGGAAACTCTTTTTATTTTTGACAATGTTTTGGACAACAATTACATATTTAGACAGTGTTTTGGACAACATGGATATAATGCTATTTTTGGATATAGTCATATTCTATTTTGATATTAAAATATTCGATCATTAATATGAAGATGGGAGTTACAAGGAGGATGTTTGAAGCAAATGTTTGGGGTGTTATACTTCATGTTTTGATGATTATTAAAGAAATTGAAAATGGGAGTCACAAGGGGTCCCACCTATTTAATTATTATTTAATTAGACCCTTACCTATATATATTATTATTTATTTATCTCAACTAATTAGTTAAGCTACTAAGATTAACAAAATAAAGGTAGTTGAAGTACCGTAAATTATTGAGAATGGATAAAAGCTCAATCAAATGTAGAGACAAGGGCAAGAGATAATAGAGGGAGAACTTTTTCTATAAGGTTTGCTCTATACTTGTGAGATACTTTTATTTTTCATTCATTATGAGTTTACTAGAAGCCTTAACCATCTTGATGACAACAGGGTCTTATTGAAGGCAACATGATTAAAAAATGAATCATATATTTCAATAGTTTGTCTTTAAATGTGTATGATTTATCTTTGCCAGTCTGTGCATTCTTGTTTGTTTATGAATTAAATTTCATGACTGATAAAGAGTATTTTGCAGAGTCAAGTGACAACATTTTGTGACAAGCTGATCCAAATATGTAGCTTCAGTTTTCTTTTGTTTTTAGAGTCTTTTTGTATGGTGCCCATCAAATGATTCTAAATATGACTTTGGTCCCTACCCTCGCAGGGGTTTGTAAAGAGAATTCATATTTTTATCTCAGAATGAGATCAATATAAAAATCATATTTCTGATTTCATTCTTGCATATGTATTTTGATGATTTGGTTCATATTTTGATTTTATCTCCATGCACATACTCTTGTAATTTCTGTTTAGTTTCTTTATTTTTCACAGTTACATATAATATATAAAAAACAACCTTGGTACCTTATACTTAATACCTATAGATTAAGTGATTGTTTCTTTTATTTTAAGGCTATAAACCCCGGGTAACATTCCCAACTATCTTGCCTTAGCCCAACAAGATCTAAAAATTCTTGAGTAAGGTTCCTCATACCTTTTCCTCAACAACATGGTTTCCCGGTGTAGTAGGAAACAAATTTATATGGCCCTGAGCACCGCAAAAGCATAGGACATTTCATTGAGTGTGGTGGTCCGCGAAGCAGTAACTTCACAAGTTCCTTGCAGATTTATTTGAACACATGCTTGATTCCACTATTATTTCGAGACATGGTGCAGAGGAAGGAAGTATTGGTGCAATACCTTCCTATAGATGAGAAGGTTGATGATGTTCTTACCAAACCAAGACAAAGTTTGAGTACTTCCGTGATAGACTTGGCATGGAAAATAATGCCTCCCTCACTGAGAGGGAGTGTTGATGTTTGCAACTTTATGAGACATTATCCATATCATACTCCTCTATGACTGAGTTGAGTTGATCTATGAGGACACTTATCCAAGAAGGGATAACTGGGTTTGGTCTTATCCAAGAAGGGATAATTGTGTTGATCTATGAGGATACTTATCCAAGAAGGGATATCCCAATGTCCCTTGTGGAGAGCACATGAGAACATCTCCCATGTGAAGAGCACATGAGGACATGTCAAGAGAGTTGACCTTGACATCACACACCATGGGGAGTTGACCCTAGTGTTTTTAGAGAGAGTATCCTCTAGAAGTCCACATGGGAGTGCCATGTGTGACATACATTCTCTAGATCGTACTCCTCTGTGAATTGAGTTGAGTTGATCTATGACGAAACTTATCTGATAAGGGATACGTGGGTTTGGGATTATATCCCAATGTCCCTTGTGGAGAGAACATGAGGAAAAATCCCATGTGGAGAGCACATGAGGAAATGTCAAGGTATTTGACCTTGATGTCACACAATATGGGGAGTTGATGCTAGTGTTTCTAGAGGGAGTAGCCTCTAGAAGTCCACATGGGAGTTCCATGTGTGACATACATTCTCTAGATCGTAATCCTCTATGAAATAAGTTGATTTGATCTGTGAGGACACTTATTCAAGAAGGGATAAGTGGGTTTGGGATTATATCCCAACATCCCTTGTGGAGAGCACATGAGGAAACATACCTTGTGGAGAGAACATGAGGACGTGTCAAAGGAGTTTACCTTGATGTCACACACTAT
The DNA here is from genome assembly GCA_009831015.1 of Picea engelmannii. Lineage (NCBI taxonomy): Eukaryota > Viridiplantae > Streptophyta > Pinopsida > Pinales > Pinaceae > Picea > Picea engelmannii. The sequence goes on along the minus strand of ML809092.1, from coordinate 9,279 downwards.
CGGGAGTTGACCCTAGTGTTTCTAGAGGGAGTAGCCTCTATAATTCCACAAGGGAGTGCCATGAGTGACAAACCTTTTTCTACTACAATGGTTATGTACCACTAGAAGAGACCGCGTGTCTTTGGATAGTAGCTGTGTACTACTATAGTTCTTGGGTACCATTGGTAGTGACCATGTGTCACTAGAAAATAGCTATGTGCTACTAGAAGTGGTTGTGTAACAATGGATAGTAGTTGTGTACTACTATGGAAAGATACCTCCCTAGCTAAGAGGGAGTTTTGATGTTTTAGCATTAGGTGGACCTTCTCCTAGATTGGGCTGCAAACCAAGGGAGATATGATACATTTATCATAAAGGTGAACTTGTGGTAAATGGGCCTAGGCGTAATCCTTCCTTGATCATGACAAGGAATAATATGGACTCGAGGTGCTTGAAGTGATTTCCACATGTCAATTAGCATCAAACTGACATTCACTCATAGGTGTGTACCTATGGTGAAATATCCTGGTGTGGTATTTTTCCTAGTCATGGTGATTTGACAAGAATGATAAAGACTCAAGATGATATATGTTATTACATGAAGACCGAGAGTGAGCCTGATATCAGAGAGAGTAAATTGAATCATAGGGAGAGCGACATAAGGAGTTTCTACTCGGTTCAAGTGGGAGAGAGATGTCTCCCAAGACTAACAGACAAGTGCCATGAGTCTAGGGTAAAGTTTGTATACTTCAGAGACAGGCTTGGCATGATGTAGAATGTCTCCCTCGTTGAGAGGGAGTGTTGATGTTTGGAAAACATAGGGAGGAAATTCTCTTAGATTAATAATTAATAATATAATTATTGATTATTAAATACTATATATAATAAGCAAATGATATAAATAAATAGTTATTGATTATCCAAGGGACACATCCTTTCATGGATGGTCACCATACGCTATCTATATATGGAACACACATCATTGTAATAATATATCGATCATATCTCATATGAATAAAAACAACAATCCCAACCACTAACTATCAAACTTTTGATGCAATCTAGGTTTTTCTCTTCTTTTGTCCCACATTAGGAACAAATCCCCCTTCTTGAAATCTCTTGGCCTTGCATTATTATCAAAGGTTCCTTTTACTTTATCCCGGTTCTTTGCTATTTGATCAAAAGCCATTCTTTGAGTTTCCTCCAACTCCAAGAGTTGATCAATTTTACCCTATAATGCTTCTTTATCCGTGGAAAAGTGTTGGGATAATTGCAAGGTTGGAATTTGGAGGTTTATAGCAAGATGTGCCTCCAACCTGTAAACTAATTCGAAAGGGGTTTTCCCAGTAGAAATCTTAGTAGTTGTGTGGTCTTCCCATATGGCATATTTGATTTTTCTATCCCAATTTTTATTGTTCTCTCCAACAATATTCTTTAAAATATTCATGATGTTATTTTTGCTGGATTATGCTAATCCATTTCCTTGAGGACAATAATTTAAATAGTGTGAAAAAACAATTCCATATTTGAAACAAAACTCATTGAGCACCATCGAATCGAAAGCCTTGGCATTGTCTATGGTTATCTTTGTAGGAACACCAAATCTAGTGATAATATTCTCTTCAAGGAATTTCATTACCACCTCTTTTGTTGCTTTCTTTGTTGGGATGGCTTCCACCAATATGGAGAAATAGTTTGTGGCAGTCAAAACCCATCAGTAACCATTGCTAGAGTTGTTCTTGAACTCTCCAATGAAATCCAGTCCCCACTGTTGGAAGGGGGCCTCTACGACGACCTATTTAAGAGGGAGGGAAGGGAGGCATTACTTTCAAGTAAAGAACTGGTAGGGATGACAGGATTTGACATATTGATGTGTGTTAGAGAAAATAGTGGGCCAATAATATACTTCCCTTAAAATTTTATGGGCAATAGTGTAGGCTTCAAAATGGCCTCCACATTACCCTGAATGGAAATATGCGACTGAATTTTATGCTTCTTCCTTATTCACATAATACTCTTAGCCTTTGATTATATTGGATGGTTTGATCTCAATGTCATACTCTTGTATTTTTGAAGCCCATTTTCCCCTAGATCTGAGACAATCATGTTGCGATAAGACATATTTTATGACAGGGTAAGGGACAAAAGCATTCATTTTTCTATACCCTACATAAGTTCTAAAATGCTCGAGGGACTTGACAAGAGCGTAGGCTTGCTTTTCCTTAATGGTGTAATTTATCTCTGAGTCTCTAAGGGTATTTCTCATGAAAGTGATCGTTTGTTCATCTCCTTTATCATTCTTTTGCAAAATAACTCCTGCGATGGTGTCCTTTGAGGTGAAAGAGAATATGATGAAATCCTTAGAAAAATATGGGCTAACTAGGATTGGTGAAAAAATTATTGCCTCATTGATATGTTGGAAATAATTCTTTCCTTCGGTGTCCCATTTGAAAAGGGCATCCTTCTTTAACACGCGATTGAGGGGCTTCACGATTTCATCAAAATTTGGAATGAACCTTTTTATGAAGTTGATTTGGAAAAAGAAAGATTGCAAGCCTTTCTTGTCTTTAGGGAGAGGGATCTTCTCTATGGCTTCAATTATGGAAGGATCTATCGAGATCCCATCTTTGGAAATGATATGTCATAAAACTTCCCTTTATCCACACCAAAAATTGGTTTTTTGGGGTTAAGAGAAATGCCATATTCTATGCATCTTTGAAAAATCATCCTCGAGTGTTGGATATGTTGATCTTTTTTCTTGGAGATAGTGGTCAGGTCATCCTAGTAAATCTCTATGAGTTTCCTGATTAAATCTATAAAATCATAATCCATGGCACGTTGGAAAGTGGCTATTACGTTGGTCAATCCAAAATGAATTATTAGATACTTGTAAGTTCCCTTAGGGGTGGTGAAAGCAGTTTTAAGATGGTCATCCTCCTTCATGAGTACCTGTTTATATCCTGAAAATTTCGTCAAGAATGGACATCGTTTCTCTTCCCATAATAACTTGGGATAACATAAGCTATATCCATACCTTAGTCCTTAGGAATTATATTATAATATTCCTTTGGCATTAGGAACTCTAGCTTATCCCCATTTCTAGGCTCTTAGCCTTCCCTTTCTCATCCTAGTGGATTTTATTCCCCCATACTCTTTATCGTGGTTGGTCTACATGAAAAAATGTATTTTATTAATGATATGAGTGTTTACATATACAAAAATAGGCTCACTGGCCTTTACCATCTAGAAACTTTGGCCTAGTAATCACATAAGCCTTCTGGCCTATAATAACTTGGTTCACCATCCTATAAAACATATTCATATTTACAACTGGGGCTCAGTCTTGGGGTGTTACATCCCCCTCCTCTTATTTATGCATTGTCCTCAATGAAATATATATACACATTTACCACCAAAATTTCAAAAACCTTAAAAAAGATGCAAGTATTCTACCTGCATAACATCCTCGTGCTCCCAAGTTGCATCCTCAGGACCATACCAGGTCCATTGCACTTTTACTAACTCTATGGATCGATTCTAGTTCTTCTTGATCTTCTGGTCCAATATTCACATCAGATGCACCTAAAAAGCGCCTTCTTGCTGCACCTGAATCACATTCCAATCAATAAGATGATTAATATCAGGTATATATTTTTTGAGCAATAATACATGGAATACATTATAAATAGACATTAATGCAGGTAATGCAAGCATATATTCTATGGGTCCAATCCTCTCTAGAATTTCAAACAACCCACAATAACGAGCTGCCAATTTTGAACAATTTTCCAACTTCAGGGAACTTTTGTTGGATTTTAATTTCAAGAATACAATATCACCCACTTTAAATTCCTTGTGAGTTCTTCCCTTATCAACATAAATTCTCTATGTGTCTTGAGAAACCTTTAAATTCTATTTTATTTTTGACATCTGCTCTTCCATTTCTCGTAGTAATTCTGGTGCAACCACTGCTCTATCTTCTGGGTTGTCCTAGCTTACAGGTGTTTTTCACCTTCTGCCATAAATTGCCTCAAATGGGCTCATCTTTAGAGATGCTTGGTACCCATTGTTATATGAAAAATCTACCAAGTTTATGTAGTCTTCCCATTTTGATGGTTTATCCATCACATACATCCTCAATCACTTGATTCACCCTCTCTATTTTTCCATCAGATTCTGGATGATAAGTTGTGCTAAAATTCAAATTTGTTCCAAATCCTTTAAATAATACTTTCCATAAATTTGATGTAAATTTTGGATCTCTGTTAGACATAATTGTCTTTGGTATACCATGCACTCGAGCAATTTCTCTCATAAAAATATCAACAATGTTGGTTTCCTTGTGAGTGAGCTTCACTAGAATAAAATGGGTAGCTTTGGTAAGCTTGTCCACCACTACCATGATAGAATCATGCTGCTTGTTTTTTCTGGGTATTTTGGTGATGAATCCATTGTTACAAATTCCCATTTCCACTCAGGAATGGGTAATAGTTGTAGAAAACCGACTGGGTTTCTATGCTCAACCTTAACCTTTTGACATTCCAGACATTTGGCAATACACTCAACAACTTCCTTCTTCATTCCTGGCCAATAATATTGTCTCTTGACAACTGCGATAGTTTTCTGATACTATGGGTGCCCAACATAAGGTACATTATGCATTTCTTTGAATATTAGATTTTTCAATTCCTGAGAATTCGGTACATAAATTCTTCCTCTATACATGAGAATTTCATCATTTCCCAACTTGTAGTTTTCAATTTTATGTTGCAAAATACCTTGCTGTAACTTTGTTATTATTTCCATGTATTGCAAATCTAATTTTGTAGCCTCTAATATTCTATCTTTCAAATATGATTGGTACATGCTAATGGTTGTATCATGCAACTTATGCACTCTTTTGCTCAGTGCATCAACCACCATGTTCTCTTTCCCTTTGATATGCCTTATATCAAAGTCATATTCATTAAGAAATTATAACCACCTGCTTTGTTTGGAATTTAGAGTTGGATGTTCAAATAAATATTTCAGACCATGATGGTCTGTCCTCAACTCGAACCTTTTCCCCATGATTTAGTTCCTCCACTTTGTCAAGGCATGCACTATGGCTTCCAACTCCAAATCATGTGTAGCATAGTACCTTTCATGTTCCTTCAATTTCCTTGATTCATAACATACAACATATCCATTTTGATTGAGGACTCCACCAAGTCCTTCTTTACATGCATCAATGCATACAATGAAGTCTTCATTTGGATCAACAATCCTTAGTATTGGAGCACTGGTTAATAATTGCTTCAAGTGTTGAAAACTATTTTCACACTCCAATGTCCACTGCAACTTCACTCCCTTCTTTTGCAAGGAAGTGATCGGGTGTGCAATTTTTGAGAATCCTTCAATAAATCTTCTGTAGTAGCCCACAAGGCCCATGAATGATCTGACCTATGTCACATTCTTAGGTTCCGACCATCCTCTAATGGCCTCAATCTTTTTAGGATCCATCACTATCCCTTCATCTTATATGATATGTCCCAAATAGTGAATTTACTTCTGATAAAATGAGCACTTGCTCAATTTTGCATACAACTGATGCTCCCTTAATACCTATAGTACCATCCTCAAGTGTTGTTCATGCTCTTCTTATGAATTATAATGTATAAGAATTTCATCCAAAAAGAGAATGACAAACTTATCTAAGTATTCTCTGAAAATACCATTCATTAAACACATGAAGACATATGGTGCATTTGATAACCCAAATGGCACCACTGTGAACTCATAATGCCCATACCTTGTTCTGAAAGTAGTATTGTTGATGTATTCTTCTTTAATTCTTACCCGATGATAACTTGACCTGAGATCAATCTTGGAGAATATTTTTGCATTCTTCAACTGATCAAAGAGGTCATTGATCCTTGGAAAATGATACTTATTCTTTACAATTACCTTGTTCAATTGCCTGAAGTCAATACAAAGTCTCAATGTTCCATCTTTCGTTTTCACAAATAATACTAGAGCACTCCAAGGTGACACACTTGGGAATATATACCCCTTATTCATAATCTCTTCAAGTTGCATTTGCAACTCCTTTAATTCTGGTGTACTCATCTTGTAAGGGGTCTTGGATACTGGAGCTGCTCTAGGCATCAGATTTATGGAGAAATCAATATCTCTTTTAGGGTGTAATATTGGTATTTCTTTAAATGCATCCTCAAAATCTTTTAGGACTGCATAATATTCAATATTTGACACCCTATATTTAGGTGTCTCTTCCATATGAGTTACAAATATTTGACACCCTTTCTTGTAACTTTTCTTCAGCTGCAATGCTAAGATTTCTCTGACAATTATTTCCATGGGAATTCCATGTACTGTCCTTAGGTTCCCTTCCTCATCCCATCAAGTAAAATATTTATTATAATAGTCTAGGATATAATGGTGTTGGTCCAACCAATCCATACCAATTAGATAGTCATAGGAACCTAAAGACAAGATGGTCAAATATGCCATGGTGCTCAATCCATTCATGTCCAATGGACATGACTTAACCATCTCATTAAATTTTCTTTTGGCTTCGGTAGCCAACTTCACCAACCAAGATTTTCCATGCTTTCTTCTTGGAAAATGCAATATTTCCACCATCTTAGGATCTATATAACTAAGACTAGCTCCTGAATCAATTAAAATAGCAATGGTTTGGTTGTTGAGCTTACCTTTCACTTCAATCATATGTGATTAAAACTATTCTTTCTTATTGTCCATGGATGCATAGATCCTAGGTACACTTCTTCCAATGTCCTCCACTGTTTTAGCTTGCTGTACATTGTGAAAAATCCTCACCTTTTTGTTGGATTACTGAGAGGGGGGGGGTGAATCAGTAATAATGTAATTATAATCCTTTTTCTTCAAATGTTATATCAATGTAGAATT
>ML809091.1:141327-167976 GCA_009831015.1 Picea engelmannii | reverse complement strand
CTAGTATGGCCTATATCTTACAAAAGGTCAAAAGGATTTGTGGAATGTTGGAAATCCCTTCTTTGACAAAACATACCCCAGATGACCAGCAATTGTTCGAAGAAACTTCCACACTATTACAAACTGGTCATTTTGAGAAAAATGAACAAACACCCTTTCTCACTTCCTTGGTAATAGATGATCGATGTCTTCACAACTGCATGTTGGACTCCAAGTCATCTTTCAATATGATGATTTTAAAGGTTATGAACCAACTGGAGATGGAAGTTACAGGGCCTTATGCCAACGTTTGTAGATTTGAGTCAAAGGGAGTCAAGGTCTACGACTTGATGGAAGGTCTTGAAGTCCACCTTGTTGACTACCCTGATTTCCCCATCATAATGGATGTCGTTGTTTTCTATATACCTGACACTTGGGGAATGATATTATCTAGGGAATGGGATGCTACTGTAGGTGGAAGTCTACAGATGGACTTGTCCTATGCAACTATCCCTGTCGAGGACCAAGATTGTATCAATTTGAATAACAAGACAAAGAGGATGGAACATATTGAAAGGTGTAATCATGGACATAGTAACTACAACTCCGTAGATCCCTACTTATTTCAAGGATGGACCACTCTTCCCTTGGCAACATAAGACAATATTAATGAGATAACATGGACCAAGGGAAAGGGTGACCAAAATCCTCCTAGCAATCACAAGGACAACATTACACAAGGTAATGATGAGACATCACATTTGCACGAAACATACATAAGGGATAGTGATTTGGTATAATCCCACCCCATCGTTCTAGAACATAAGAGAGATATAAGTTGGGGTGATTATCTTGATGATGCCTCTAACCTATCTGAAGACTGGGATGATTATTCTTTTACACAAGAGGATGAAATTGATGATTTGATAATGTTTAGAGGAAAATGAGTTGACTTTGTCAAATGGAAGGGGGACGATGAACATTTGTTGACTGAGCCAAACCAAGAAAATGTATTGACCGTAGAACCCCACCCCCCTCCCTCAACACAATACACTGGAATACAAGAAGTAGTTGATTCTGAAGGAGGGGACTACAAGCAAGGAGATTTGGTTTTAGAGTGGGATACAAATATGGGGGAGCCTAACAATATTAAGGAATGCACAATTTTTTGGCTTGGACCCTTCAAGATCAGAATGAAGTCAATCAATGATTCTTACTACTTGTCCACAATCCAAAGGAGGAAACGCCCATTACTAGTTAGTGGATGCCTCCTCAAACCCCATCATGGAGCAGAGACATGACTTCATAAGTAAGTACAGGTGAGTTATGATAAATCCACATTTTTCATCCATTGTACATATCAACTGCATATCATGATTATCATAGTCATAGTTGCATTTTCATATTGTATTGTTTCATTATGTATATATTTATGCTCATGATCATATGTCATATTAGAGATACTCTTTATTTTATTATATAATATATGAACAAGGGGTGATATCACCACTGATGCAGGAGCATCTCTCCATGCAGCCAGCCAGCCACGTCGACGGGCATGCATTCATATGCTAAAAGGGAGGCACAACCTCATTTGAATTTGTAATTGAATGTAATTAAATGTCTTAAGCTGGTGAGCCATGGAAGCCGTGCCTTTGTGCAGGCGTTAGATAGGATCGGCTTTAATGCTAGATCGGCTGAGATCTAGTTCTGGATAGCAGACTAGACATCCATTGATTGTAATTTAATAGAGTAGGTGAACCTGGAGGAATGAGCCCTCAGGTAAAATAGATTTTTAGATCTCATTTTGAGTAAGTGATGGTTGTATGAGAGAGCCAGAGAGAGAGCTCGAGGAACACCATTGTAAAATACAGGCATTTGCCATTGTTAATATAACAGAGCAGTTTTTCCTGCATTATTCTGTCTTATATGCATGTCTGTGTGTGTTCCATATATATGCTATGAATGTATACTGTAGTTGTGCATTCTGCAGGAGTTCGTTTGATTTCAGGTTGAAGGTCTTTGAGGCTTCATGCCAGGAGGGTATGACAGGATGCTGAGGGTTCTGAGAACCGGTGCACTGAGGATGCACTTCTGAACTCTGAGGAGTCAGACAAAGATGTGCTGAGGCACAGGACTGGAATCATCAAATCAGGGAGAAGAATACCTGTGAGGTTGCTGAACACCTCAGGAGGTAAGGTTGTGTAGCTAAAACACAGTTGCAGACAGAATCACTGATGATTCTGTAGGAGCTCTGCCAGGTGGGCATTAAGCGTGTGTGTGTGCGAGGAGTGCACAGAGGAAGGAACTCTGCTGTGAGTTCAGAATACCAGAATCACTAAGGATTCTGAGAAGCTCTTCCAGGTGGGCATCGAGCAAGTGCATAAGTGCACAAGGGAAGAAGACAGAACTGTTGAGCATTCTATGGAAGAGAAGACACTCTGCCAAGAGGGCATGTGAGTTGGTGTGTAGATAGACAAAAGGAGGAAAGAATTCTTTGAATTCTGGAAGTTGAGGAAAGGTCCACTGAGGGAACTTTCATTGGGTTGCTGAATACCCAGAAGTCTCAGCAAGGAGGTTGCTTGAACAAACAGAGAGCCAAGAAGGCATCTGAATATTCTTCGTCTGTGGAAGGAGAAGAAGACAAAATCCCCCAAGGGGTCTGAGTATTCGGGGAAGCTCAGGACAGATAGCGCTTAGCGCGCGAAGACTCTGCGGAGACCCAGGAGTCAAAGAATCCTTAGAGGGTTCGGAAGGAGAAGAAAGCTCAGGAGGGTCAGCATCCTCATACGCACAGCAGAACTCATAGTCGTGGAGTCTGCAGAGACGAAGCAAAGGTCGAGGCCTTTGAGACTTGGAAATTCTTCCAAGGCCAGGAAGAAGTGCAGAAGCTCAGGAGAGCACATTCACCGTCAGATCGGCAGCAAAGCAGATCTGGACTGTTGAATTAAGCGTCCAGGAGGAGCTCAGGAGGAGCCTACAGCAGAAGGAGACCGACAGCCGTCGGATCTTACTCGGAAATCCCGTCAGCCGTTGGATCGGGAGGAGTTGCGCACAGTTTAGCCTCAAGAGGAGGAGCGCACGAGGAGAACAGATCTGAGCCATCAGATCTGAGAAGAAACCTCGACAGTCGTCAGATCTGTGGAAGCTGCACGAAGGTTAGCAGTCGGGATATCAGCCATCGGGAAATCGGCATTCTCGAGGTCGTAAGAACTGGGATAGCGTAAGTCGCGAAATCCCGACGGAATCTGAGTCGTCCGTCTGAAGAGGGACACGTGTCACGCGATCGTCCGTATCGGAGATCCGAGGCACCAGGCATCGGGACTTGCAGGTCTCGAAACGGCGACAAGATCTGAACCGTTCGTTTGGAGGACGCGTGTCAGAGGATCCCAAGGAGTCGGGAATCGGTATATCGGAGTTCTCAAGGTCGAGGGAACCAGGACATCGGAATTTCCGAAATCCTGACGAGATCGGGATCGTCCGTTGGAGGGACGTGTGGCAATCATCTAGCGCCATCGGAGTTGAAGCCATCGGGATATCGGGGATCCCGTAGACAAGTGGTTTATGCATTGTGGAATCGTGATCCGCAAAACCCCGATGAGTGGGGGCCAGTTGTCACCGCAGGAGAGAAGGAAGACAGAGGCGTAGTGGAGGCCAGCTGTCAACGATCCAGAGGACATCGGGAATCGGGATATCGAAAATCCCGGGAGCAAGAGTTTTGTGCATTGGAAAACCGTGAAACGCGATTTCCTGATAAGGCATCGGAAGCGGGGCCACAGGGGAGGTCACGCGAGGGAAGGACAGGTGGAAGATGACATCGGGATTCGGCATATCGCGAGTTCTGTGGGCTTGTGCACATTGTCATCGCAAACCCCGAAACCCTGATGGGAACTATATGGTCGAAGGTTATATGGTAGTGGTCGTATGAACCATGGTCTAGCTAGGAGAGCAAATGCACTAGGGCACATCGGGGATCGGAGGATCAGGAATCCCGTAGGCATGTGCATGGTGACATCGAAACCGCCGAAACCCTGATAAAAGGTTTGACCGAGGTCATGTGTTGACGGTCGTATGGGCCAAGGCCTATAGCCAAGAGGGCTAGCGCGTGGAAAGGGGCACATCATTAATCGGGGACTGGAGAGTTGAGGAGTTCTCGACAGTGAGAACTGCGGAACCCTGAACCCCGATCCAGAGTCAGGGATAACCACAGTTAAGTGTGGGATAGCCATGAGGGATTAGGAAGGACCTGTGGATTGAGATTTTCATAGCGATTCCAGCAGGAATCAAAAGAGCCGCTTCGGCTCAGCAGAAGAGGGAATGTAATCGATCCTGTGAACAGGAGGTCAGGGAAAGAGACCCTGCGGGGCGATAGGAAGGACTTCTTTGCATCAAGTGGTATCAGAGCGATTTCTTGTCTGTATATTTTAGACAAGAGGAGAAAAGAGAAAGCAGGAAAGAAGACAGAGTTGCTGAGGACTCTGTGAGGACTTGCTTGCAGGTAGGCAGTAGTCCATAGATAGTCAGCAGGAATGTAAGATGAATCTGGAACACTCAGGGATGCAGAGTGACAGCAACAGGTTTGCCAGGAAGGCGGACAGGAACAGCAGTATGGCTACTGAAGGCCATAAACATGCTGACAGGAAGAGCCCAAAGCTAATGAACGCAGCAGAAGTGGATAAAGAGCTCGCTGACATAAAGCGAGAGATGGAGGAGCTCGAAATGAAGTTGCAGCAGCAGAAGAAGAAGATGAGCATTATAAGGAATGGCTCATTACTTTCATCCAGGAAGCTGAAAGAGCTGTAGCACTGAAGCTGACAGTAGAAGAAGAAGCAGAAGGCGAAGAAGAAGAAGACGAGCATTCTGGGGAATGGCTCAACATTTTCAGCCATGAAGCTGAAAAGAATGCAACAGAGGAGGTTGCAGAAGTAGAAGAGGAAGACACGGACAACATTTGCTTTGTTGATCTGTGGGATCAATTAGAAGCCCTGGAGGAAAGGATAAAAGTGCAGGGCATGCACATCCAACAGGTAAAGTTGGAGATAGATGAGGGAGGCGTGGGGGATCATAGCGATCTTCCCAATGGCCAAAAATTTTTGCAGCTGAGGAGACTGCATGAGCAGAGCCAACCATTAGAGCAGCTGGACCAAGAGATAGAGGACATCAGAAGGCTAATGGTAGAGTCAGCAGAAACTGCCAGTGAGGAGAGGTTGAGCAGAAGGAGAGAAGCAGCAGCAACAGCAGTAGAATGGAGCAGATGAAAAGCTCCACAGATTCGTTTGGGATCCAGGAGGGTTCCAACAGCTACAGAGGAAGCTCATGAGCAGGAGCTCATATTTTTTTTGCAGCTGTGGAGTATGATGCAGGAGCATCTCTCCATGCAGCCAACCAGCCATCCAGCCACGTCGGTGCGCATGCATTCATATGCTAAAAGGGAGGCGCAACCTCATTTGAATTTGTAATTGAATGTAATTAAATGTCTTAAGCTGGTGAGCCATGGAAGTCGTGCCTTTGTGTAGGCGTTAGATAGGATTGGCTTTAATGCTAGATCGGTTGAGATCTAGTTCTGGATAGCAGACTAGACAGCCATTGATTGTAATTTAATAGAGTAGGTGAACCTGGAGGAATGAGCCCTCAGGTAAAAGAGATTTTCAGATCTCATTTTGAGTAAGTGATGGTTGTATGAGAGAGCCAGAGAGAGAGCTCGAGGAACACCATTGTAAAATACAGGCATTTGCCACTGTTAATATAACAGAGCAGTTTTTCCTGCATTATTCTGTCTTATATGCATGTTTGTGTGTGTTCCATATATATGCTGTGAATGTATACTGTAGTTGTGCATTCTGCAGGAGTTCGTTTGATTTCAGGTTGAAGGTCTTTGAGGCTTCATGCCAGGAGGGTATGACAGGATGCTGAGGGTTCTGAGAGCCTGTGCACTGAGGATGCACTTCTAAACTCTGAGGAGTCAGACAAAGACGTGCTGAGGCACGGGACTGGAATCATCAACTCAGGGAGAAGAATACTTGTGAGGTTGTTGAACACCTCAGGAGGTAAGGCTGTGTAGCTAAAACACAGTTGCAGACAGAATCACTGACGATTCTGTAGGATCTCTGCCAGGTGGGCATTGAGCGTGTGTGTGTGCGAGGAGTGCACAGAGGAAGGAACTCTGCTGTGAGTTTAGAAGACCAGAATCACTGAGGATTCTGAGAAGCTCTGCCAGGTGGGCATCGAGCAAGTGCATAGGTGCACAAGTGAAGAAGACAGAACTGTTGAGCGTTCTGTGGAAGAGAAGACACTCTGCCAGGAGGGCATGTGATTTGGTGTGTAGATAGACAGAAGGAGGAAAGAATTCTTTGAATTCTGGAAGTTGAGGAAAGGTCCTCTGAGGGAACTTTCACTGGGTTGCTGAATACCCAGAATTCTCAGCAAGGAGGTTGCTTGAACAAATAGAGAGCCAAGAAGGCATCTGAATATTCTTCGTCTGTGGAAGGAGAAGAAGACAAAATCCCCCAAGGGGTCTGAGTATTCGGGGAATATCAGGATAGATAGCGCTTAGCGTGCGAAGACTCTGCGGAGACCCAGGAGTCAAAGAATCCTTCGAGGGTTCGGAAGGAGAAGAAAGCTCAGGAGGGTCAGCATCCTCATACGCACAGCAGAACTCATAGTCGTGGAGTCTGCGGAGACGAAGCAAAGGTCGAGGCCTTTGAGACTTGGAAATTCTTCCAAGGCTGGGAAGAAGTGCAGAAGCTCAGGAGAGCACAGTCACCATCAGATCGACAGCAAAGCAAATCTGGACTGTTGAATTAAGCGTCCAGGAGGAGCTCAGGAGGAGCCTACAGCAGAAGGAGACCGACAGTCGTCGGATCTTACTCGGAAATCCCGTCAGCCGTTGGATCGGGAGGAGTTGCACACAGTTTAGCCTCAGAAGGAGGAGCGCACAAGGAGAAAATATCTGAGCCATCGGATCTGAGAAGAAACCCCGATAGTCGTCAGATCTATGGAAGCTGCACGAAGGTTAGCAGTCGGGATATCGGCCATCGGGAAATCGGCATTCTCGAGGTCGTAAGAACTGGGACAGCGTAAGTCGTGAAATCCCGATGGAATATGAGCCATCCGTCTGAAGAGGGACACGTGTCACGCGATCGTCCGTATCGGAGATCCGAGGCACCAGGCATCGGGACTTGCAGGTCTCGAAACGACGACAAGATCTGAACCGTTCGTGTGGAGGACGCGTGTCAGAGGATCCCAAGGAGTCGGGAATCGGCATATCGTAGTTCTCAAGGTCGAGGGAACAAGGACATCGAAAGTTCCGAAATCCCGATGAGATTGGGATCGTCCGTTGGAGGGACGCATGGCAATCATCTAGCGCCATCGGAGTTGAAGCCATCGGGATATCGGGGATCCCGTAGACAAGTGGTTTATGCATTGTGGAATCGTGATCTGCGAAACCCCGATGAGTGGGGGCCAGCTGTCACCGCAGGAGAGAAGGAGGACAGAGGCGTAGTGGAGGCCAGCTATCAACGATCCAGAGGACATTGGGAATCGAGATATCGAAAATCCCGGGAGCAAGAGTTTTGTGCATTGGAAAATCGCGAAACGTGATTTCCCGATAAGGCATCGGAAGCGGGGCCACAGGGGAGGTCACGCGAGGGAAGGATAGGTGGCAGATGACATCGAGCTTCGGTATATCGCGAGTTCCGTGGGCTTGTGCACATTGTCATCACAAACCCCGAAACCCCGATGGGAACTATATGGCTGAAGGTTATATGGTAGTGGTCGTATGGACCATGGTCTAGCTAGGAGAGCAAATGCACTAGGGCACATCGGGGATCGGAGGATCGGGAATCCCGTAGGCATGTGTATGGTGACATCGAAACCACTAAAACCCCGATAAAAGGTTTGACCGAGGTCATGTGTTGATGGTCGTATGGGCCAAGGCCTATAGCCAAGAGGGATAGCACGTGGAAAGGGGCGCATCGTTAATCAGGGACTGGAGAGTTGAGGAGTTCTCGACAGTGAGAACCGCGGAACCCTGAACCCCGATGCAGAGTCGGGGATAACCACAATTAAGTGTGGGATAGCCGTGAGGGATTAGGAAGGACCTGTGGATTGAGATTTTCACAGCGATTCCAGCAGGAATCAAAAGAGCCGCTTCGGCTCAGCAGAAGAGGGAATGTAATCGATCCTGTGAGCAGGAGGTCAGGGAAAGAGACCCTGCGGGGCGATAGGAAGGATTTCTTTGCATCAACCACCCTAAGGATTACTGATGGGTTTTGTTTATATTTAGCAGGCGTAGGTCATACCAAATATGTCGAGGTTCTCATGCAATCTACGGTGAGCACATGTCCCCAATTTGAAGCTAGATGGTATCCCATACCCTAGGGATAACTAAGTAGATCATGTCTCAAGGCCCACAGGCCATAGACATGGAGTTCTGAGAGTTGGATGACTTGAGAATGGCCTTGGAGGGCCCCTCTTTTCTTCAGTGGTGCTCATTATTCAACAACAGCAGTATCCATCCCACTAGCCTCAACCTGAAGTAGTAGTAAGTCTTGATTCATAATGTAATGAGTTCGGGTATCATGGTATGTGTCACTCCTATTTTTGAAGCACTTGAATATGTTGCATTTAATTCTCCTTCATTTCATAATGTTTTCTTGGAAATTATGCTCTTTGACTTGTTCATACTTGGAGAGGTGACATGATGCCCTAGTAAGTTGATCTCCCTTTAGGATGGGTTGCTACTTAGTGGGTTCCTGAAATGTCATCGTTCATTCCCTCCATACTTAGCACTTTCCATCTTTATTCCTCTCATTTTCCTCTACCTTTGTTCGGGCATTGTGTTTGCCACACTAGGAAGGGTTGTATCATTCCTTATGGAAAGAGAAGGCTAAAGGCACGAGGGGTAAAAGTAGCTGGAAAAATTTTAAAGCCAAAGAAGGAACCTTTGAGATGCTTCTCTTAAGGATTCCCGAGAAACCAGTAAAAGGATTCTCAGTAATAAAATGGAACCTATAAGATGATAACACTCAAGGTATTAGTTGGTGGATGGGAGGTCTCATAATGAGCCAACCTATTATGACCATAGGGATGTAGCGGTATGACACTACCATCTATCTGGTCACCAAACTAGAGTAGTGGATCTTGGTGGCATAACCAAGAGAAAGGAGGTCTAATCACAAGCCAACCTTCTCATCTCCATAAAATGCTTTTGGATAACGTTGTCACCTCTAGTCACCAAGTCAGGACAATGTCCCTCAACTTTTCCCTTGAAGCATAAAAGAAAAACATCAAAAGAAATGAAGCTAAGAATAAAAGGAAATGAATGGGCTAGGAAAAAATGGCATACATGACAAGACATAACTCTCCCTCTACAAAGGAACCCATAGGTAAGACATACATTTCCCTATTATCAGTGCACCCCATGCCCAAACACTTACCCCACATAAACTCATACACTTACATGACCTATATTGGTTCACACCCGGGAAACACCACAAACTTAAAGAGGATTATCTCAATAGGACACCTTGAGACCTTCTCCAAACTTGACTTGTTAAATTGCATAACATCGTTGAGCATTTGTCTAGGTAAAGGGGGGTTTGATGCACATGTTTGGGTTATTTGATTATTGGATGTGATTTACATGTTATGATCCATGTGACTTATGAACCCCTGAAAGGTGTACTTGTTGTTGTTGTAGGACCTTTCCCAGTGGGAAGGTACACATGGGGGAATGATTAGCTCGGACCTTCATGGGGATGAAATCCCGAAGATGGATGTTGTAACCCAACCATGGGTGAGAATATGTCAGATACTTTCACAATGAAGAAATAAGGGCATTGCACCGAAGACACCTTGGCAGACCTAGACGCAGGGGGATCTTTCTCTTCGACCTAGACATTGACCTTTGGGAGCCCATGATGTCACATTTGTGACACTAGAAGTCATCCAGAGCTATGGTTTTCACTTTGAGGTTAGTTTTAAGCTGATTGGCACATGTGGGCATCATCTCGGGACTTTGGAGGCCAAACATCTTGCTTCTGGAGCCCAACGTTTCAGCTTAGAGGCTCAACGTCACCCTAGAATGACATGGTGTCACCCTTGGAGATGAATTTAGGGTTTAATTAGTTTATTTATGTAAAAAACTAGATTTTTGATGTAATTTGGCCAGGTCGGCCTTTTATTGACCTAAAATTAATTAAAGGTCATCAATATTGTATAAATAGAGAGAAAGTACTCTCATTTTTCATTATCACTCATCACACAAGCAGTGTGGTCTGAAATTTCATCCCTCTTTAAGGGCTATTGAATGAAATAACTAGTGTGCAACTTCTTGGAGAGGCTTATCTTGGTGTATTTTGGCTATTTTTCATGGTGTAAGATATTCAACTAGGGTTTGTCTTGATTATTTTTGGTGAAGTAAGTAGAAAATATGCAATTTGTTTATGTTAATGAATGTGTGTGGTAAATTTTACTTGTTTCATGTAAAATATTATGAAATTGCTTTCTTAAACCCTAGGAGAGAAACATGAGCTACTTCTTTCTCTCTATAGCCTTCTACTTGTCTAAATTCCCCAAGTACACTTGGTTTAAGAAGTGAATACTAGAGCCCTAAAGTGATAGCTCTCTAGTATCCTCACTCTAATTTCCTATTGCATACATTATTCTAATAGTTTAAGGAAAGAAGATTTGCTAGGGCCTAAGATTATGTACTTCCTAGCAAATTTATCTTTAGGATTTGGATGCTTGAGGCCTTGGGTTGCCAACAACTCCTCCATCCATCCCTTCTCCTTTTACTAAGAATTACCATTGCTATTTTTCTCCAAGTTTTTATGCTACTATTGACTCCATAAACCCTAAAAGGAACTAGTCTACTCACTATAGTGAACAATTAATCAAACAAACACTCAAACCTTTCTCCTTGAAGCTTTTACTAACTTTTACTAACCCTAAAATAGACTAATTCCTTAGATAATTTGTTGTTGTTACAAAGATTTTCTACAGCCATACTAATTCATGCTAATTTATTGCATCCACCTACAAAACTTGCACTTAGCTCATTCAGAAATTGCTTGTGACAATTGCCAATCAATCTACTAGACAAATTCTAAGTTTGCATGGTGATTTCTTGCAATTTTGAGCACTAGAATTTGTTGTTGTTAAAAAATATTGCTATAGTCATCTAACTGCAACAAATTCTCTACAAAAGTGACATTAAATGCTATCTAGACATTGCCAAATCTGCTTGTGACAACTTATTATAATTTTGCTAGTTTAAAGTTATTCCTTCTTGTCCTTTTCAAGCATTTTCTGGGCATAATTCTTGTGGTTGTTATAAAATACTAATTGTTGCTGTAAATTGTTACATTGCTACAAATTCATATCAGCTAGCTTATTTTTTAAAGTTTCATGGTCTTATGAAGCACTAACATCATCTGGTACTTGAAAGTTGATGTGTCTTTCCTTTGTTGTCTTGTTCTGGGCAAGTACACAATATATTCACTTTACTTAATCTCTTAAATACCTAAAGAACCTTTCGACTTGAGNGGGGGGGGGGGGGGGGGGATTTATTGCACCCTTGCCTTAATCTTATAAGCCCTTTAGTTCATTGGGGACGTCTCCCCTGGGGTAACTTTCATATACTCCTGAACAAAAAATGGTTTCCTATTAAGGTGACAATGATAGGTCACCCTCTATTACGCCAATCTTGCATCCACTTGCCTTGGGCTTTGGGAAAGTACAAATTGTGTGATAACACACCCCTAGGGATCTTGTTGATCTAACTTATGTTTCTAAGACTCCATTCACCCATATTTAATAGGCACTAATATGAATTTTTGCATTGGAGAAATAATTTTTCCTTGGCAAACGTGATTTAGTGAGACATTGATCTTTTTCAAGTTGGAAGTTTTTTTTTCATGTTAAGAGCTTGTCAAGACCACTAGGGCGTCTTGATGGGATTGGTATTATTAGAGTTGTAACTCATTAAAATCTATAGCCATTAGGGCTGCAACAAATTTTTATTTTGTTTACTTATAACTTACAATTCAACCATCAAAAGTTGCTAATAATCTACCCCTATAATCTACTAGTCCTAGCACATATATTTGGTGGATTACTTGTGATTTTTGGTGGTTGATTTTTCTATTGTAATAACTTGTTTTCTACATCTATAAGGCTGAATACTAAATTTGCAGTATTTTTTTCTTACCTCCTTGTTTAATTGCTAAAGTCGTGTGCTTTAATACTAAAGTTATATTGGTTTTTAGCTAGCCAATCTCTTGCATCATCTACGTGACTTTTAGCATTTTTTTAGTAGCTCTAATAATCATTTTTTTTTTGACACACACACACACACACACACACATATATATATACCTTTGTTGATTGTTGCAAATAGGGACAACTAGCTTAACTTGCTTGTCCACCTAACATATAGCTCGTACAGTTGGTGTTTTGTGTGTCTTGAGCAGGTACAAACACATCCTGCGGATACTCAAAGACTTGGAAACCATAAACCACTTCTAAGAAGTTCCATCAAATCCATCTTTCACTATTCCACTTCACCTATAGGGGCATCCATTTCATCATCTCACTTTTCATCTTTTTTCCCCTAGGTTGATCACCCACGATGTCCCCCCTTGAGGTGATCACTTCACCTCTAAAGTGACAGGAATACCTATCCAAGGTAACAATGGGTAGGTGTTCTCTTAGTTTTCACTATCTTGTGGTTTGAGTCGGGATTTTCCCAACCAACAACATGTGTGATAACATTTTGGCATTGTTATCGAGGAGGATTTTGAATCCTCTCTCATGCCCTAGCAACACTTTGGCAAGATATCCTAAAGACCTTTCCCTATCTTTCCTAGTGACTCCATTTGAGGGAAGTACCCTATTCCATTTTCCCTTTCTTGATGAGATCCTCTTGAAGCTCATATGGTGACTCCACCTTCCCAGAATTCATCTTCCCTTGATACTTTTGCATTGGAGAAATAAATTGTTTTCCTTGGTAAACGTGATTTTGGTGAGATATTGATCTTGTTCAAGTTGGAAGCCTTTTTGCATGTTAAGAGCTTCTCAAGACCACTAGGGAGTCTTGATGGGATTGGTTTTATTAGAGTTTTAACTCAATAAAATCTACAACCATTAGGGCTGCAACAAATCTTTCTTTTGTTTAATTATAACTTACAATTCAACCGTCAAAATTTTCTAATAATCCACCCCTATAATCTACTAGTCCTAGCGCATATTTTGGGTGGAATAGGTGTGATTTTTGGGGGCTGATTTTTCTGTTGTAACATCTTGTTTGCTACATCTATAAGGCTGAATAGTAGATTTGCAGTACTTATTCCTTACCTCCTTGTTTCATTACTAAAGTCGTGTGCTTTAATACTAAATTTATATTGGTGTTTAGCTAGCCAATCTCTTGTATCATCTACGTGACTTTTAACATCTTTTAGCATCTCTAATAATCATTTGTTTGCTTATATATATATATATATGTTGACTTATGCAAATAGGACAACTAGCTTAACTTGCTTGTCCACCTAACACATAGCTCGTACAATTGGCTTTTCTTGTGTCTCGGGAAAGTACAAACACTTTCTACAGGTACTCAAAGACTTGGAAACCATAAACCACTTTTGAGACGTGCCATCAAATCCATATTCCACTCTTCCACTTGACCTATAGGGGTATCCATTTCATCATCTCACTTTTCATCTTTTTCCCCTAAGGTCACCCACAATTCCCCCCTTGAGGTGATCACTTCACCTCTAAAGTCACAGGAATACCTATCTGAGGTGACAGTGGGTAGGTTTTCTCTTAGTTTTCGCTACGTTGTGGTTTGGGTCGGGATTTTCCCAACCTACAACTTGTGTGATAACATTTTGGCATCATTGTCGGGGAGGATTTTGACTCCTTTATCATGCCCTAACAATCATTTGGCAAGCTTTCCTAAATCCCTTTCCCTAGCTTTCCTAACGACTTTGTTTGAGGGAATTACCCTCTTCATTTTTCCCTTTATTTTTGAGCTCTTCTTAAAGATCATCTGGCAACTCCACCTTCCAAGAATTCATCTTCCCTTAATACATTTTCCCCCAGGGAGATTCAAACCTTCTAAGGTTTTCCGAAGAAAGCCTTCTCTCAAGTCTCCCGTTGTCAAAACCCCTTTCTAAGGTACCCTTCCCCTTTCTCCAATGGCTCACCTTTGGGAAAAATATCTCTACAAACCCTTAAACATGGTCACCATTCCCAGATATCCCAATTCCATGTCAAAAGAGTCTAATAAGTGGTTGCCAAAGTTTCCAGGAAATAATGTGGTCATTGTTGATTATCATCTCTATGCCATGAGCCGAGACATGGAAAATGCAGAAGTGGAACATGAGGATGTGGAAATGAAGCTAATAGCCTCTTCATTAACTAAAGATGCTCAGAGGTGGTTTAGAGGCTTACCTGATAATCACATTGCATCTTATGAAGACTTTGCTAAGTTGTTTAAGAAAATATGGACAACAAAGAAATACAATGGAATGCTTCTAGCTCAGTTCAATCAGATTAAGAAGAAGGAGAATGAGACAGTGAGTGAATTTGACAACAGGTTTGAAAAGTTGTACAGTCAAATCCTGACATATCTACGCCCTACAGATGCAATTGTTGGTGTCCTTTACATGAATGAATTCGATGGGAATTTTCATTTCATTATGAAGGACAAGAAGCCCACCATCTTGGCACACAACAAAGAATACACTGCAGATATTGAAGAGAACCTCCTTGACTCAAAGGTTGATCCTTTTTAATATCGTCGTGCCAAGGCAGAGACAAAAACTAAGGCTTCTAGTACCAGTGCTCCTGATCCAATTTCCCTCCTGACTCAGAAGATAGATCAAATGAGTACTCAATTTGTCCACGCACAAAATCAAATCATGGGTCGACTAACCATTATGGAAAGAAATCAATCTTCCTCCAGACCTTAGTTTGTTAGAAAGCAGAGAGATGCCACAGGTTGGAAACCAAGGCCTCAACAAAAGGCAAAAGTGTTGAAATAATGTAACTGCAAAGTGTATTCTTATTATTATTTGATATATTATTCATTGGATCAATCCCCATTGTGGATTGATCATGTCGGCTATTGTAAAAGGACCAAATCCCCTTTTGTGGATTGGTCATAATATAATTGTAATAGGCAAAAGAAGAAGCCGGCCCCATAATATATCAAAGAGGCCTCAAAATATAATAAAGGTGGTTATAACCACCCAAGAGAAGAAGTCGGCCCTGCCAGTGAAAGGACACTCCCACACGTGCCAGTATTGTATAAATAAAGAGGCTAGCGCCTCACTTAGACACACACTCACTTGTTCATTTGAGAGACAAGTTTCGGAGCTACAGCTGGAGAAGAGAGAGAGAGAGAGGTGCACCTTTAGGAGAGGACTTTATGTATTTGTTTGAGTTATCTCCTGGCATTGTATTGGCTATCTATAATAAGGAAGTTTTGCTGGGTTTTCTTCCCTATGAGAGTTTCCCAGGATAAATGATGTGTGTCTTGTGATTGTGTATTTCTCAATGATCTTGTCTTATGTTGTTGTTATCTATTGAAATGCAAAGAACTATAATAATGTCTTAAACATTAACATGGTATCAGAGCCAAGCTGGAGAGAGCATCTTTCACAAGAGAAAAGTGAAAAACGTCACTGTTTCTGTACATGCAAATTACGGCTTTTTGTTGGTGAGGTATTTCAGCCCTAAAACCATCTAGAAAAGTGAGCCCTCCGTCAAGGATCATTTCGGCACCTTAGGTACACCTTTTCAGTGGCTAGATCTCCCGGAAAGTGAAACCCTAGTTTCACAAAGTACCAGAAGTACCAGAAAAACCAAAGCACTAGAGGTACCAGAAAACCAGAAGCACCAGTCCAGAAATCCGCAAATCAAGTTTGGAGGGGTAAAAGTTGGATTTTCAGAAATCTGACTGCACCTGCTTACTTGCCTTAGTTCGGCGCATCTATCCCCTGGATCAAAATTTCAAAATTTGATGTTTGAAAAATTAGGG
The DNA here is from genome assembly GCA_009831015.1 of Picea engelmannii. Classification (NCBI taxonomy): domain Eukaryota; kingdom Viridiplantae; phylum Streptophyta; class Pinopsida; order Pinales; family Pinaceae; genus Picea; species Picea engelmannii. The sequence goes on along the minus strand of ML809091.1, from coordinate 151,952 downwards.
TTTCCTCATAAAACCCTAAGTTGCAGTTGCAGTTGCAGTCTCAGAACCAGTTGCAGTATCATATGCAGTTGCACTTGCAGTCGTAGTACCAGTTGCAATCACCCTTGAAGTTTTTAAGAGTTGGTAATGATTACCGTTGCTGCCAGATGGAGCCACTACCTGCAAATGTTATCAGAGGTATGTACTCACATATGTTTAAATGGTTAAACTTTAAAGAGTATTTGCAGGAAAAGAGATCTCTTTCCATATATCCAGACGGATCTCAAGATCCAACACATTCAAAGGAATGAAGCAACCCAGGTTTGATTATTATGATATGCATCCATTTGTTATATTGATCAATGTTGCATCATTATAACCTTTTCCGAGTCAAGGTATTAGATGGATTAGAAGTTGAGATCATAGAACTTATACTCTAACCCAACCTTCTATCAAGATAGCATATTGTCTTAGTACAGAAGACAAGTTGAAGAAATCACTCGTCATCTTGACTAAAGGAGACTTGGAAGAAAAGAAAGCACTCATTCTTGAGGACAAGGCTCAAGATTTGATTAATCAAGTTAATAATATTCAAAGGTACACATAACAAATTGATGACTATAGTTGAGATAGCAGTCTTTGTAAAGTATTATACTTGATAGCATGTGAGCATATAGAGGTAAATGCTTTGCCTGATACAACTAACACCTCCTCTAGGAGAAACCTCATGTGTTAGTTCCAGGTTGCCATGAAGGAATGTTTGATCACAACACGATGAGAGTGTTGACCTCATTTCATATTGTATTCCTTACCTTTAATATTTGATTCAGACAAATTACAAGTGATAGCTCTAAAGGAGCTATTGTGATGATTGTCCGTGCTATTGCTTTATATTATCAAAAGGATATTATTATTTCTTGTTGTTTTGTTGACCTTTCTCCAGGTCACAGGTAATAACCCTGAGGAAGATATAGTGAAGGTTGTAGAAGGCAACGTGCTCAAGGATAAACCATAAAAGAAGCAATCATCATTGGAAGTGAAGAAAATGGCTTGTATAAGCTAAAGGGTCACTCAGAGGCTGCCATGACCCACGCCATTGAAAAATCATGTGAACTTCGGCATAGAGGATTAGCTCACATTAACTACAAGGCGCTACCATACATATGCAAAGCTGTCACAGGTTTACTAGAACTCAAGGTTGATCATGAAGGTGTATGCAATGGATGTGCACAAGGGAAGAACATCAAGAACCCTTTTCCGAAGAGAGACAGCAAGGCAGAAGGAGTCCTAGAACTCATTAATTCATATGTGTGTGGCCCAATGCCATTGTCCTCCATTAGTGGGTATGTATACTATGCATCATTTATTGATGATTATTATCGTAAGACCTGGGTGTATTTTTTTTAAATCTAAAGATGAAGTGTTCAGCAAATTCAAAGAATTCAAAGCCTTGATAGAGAATATTTCTGAAAGAAAGATCAAGATACTCAGGTTAGATAATGGAGGAGAATACACCTCAAAAGAGTTTTTGAACTTCTACAAAGATGTGGGGATCAAGAGGGAACTCACTACTCACTATAATCTTCAACAAAACGGTGTAACTGAAAGAAAGAATAGAACAATAATGGAAGATGTGAAGACTATGATCCATGATCAAGATCTTCCTATGTGCTTATGGGCAGAAGAAGCAATGGCAACTGTATATGTGCAAAACCGATTATCCCATAGTGCACTTGGGTTCAAGACCCCGGAAGAGATGTTCACCAGAAAGAAGCCAGAGGTAATCCATCTCAAAATATTTGGCTGCCTAGTTTTTATACATATTCTGAAAGAGAAGAGAAACAAGCTAGAACCTTCAGGAAAGAAGGGAATATTTGTGGGATACTGTGAGGTCTCCAAGGCCTTCAGAATTTATATACCAGGTCACCATCACATTGAGGGATGTGAGCTTTGATGAAGATGCAGTGCTCAAGAAATCAAGAAGCTGTTAGCTTGAAGAAATATATGAAGAGGAACTCGTAATCCCTAGAACTGTTGAATCAGTGAGGAAGGTTCCCAGAGCCGCAGAACTAGTGAGGGAAGTCGTAACTTCCCATGATGAGGAAATTCTAGAAGACCATGATATAATATAAGTTCAAGAACCTCCTCAGATGATGATCCTCCATAAAATAAATCCATCTTGGGCCAGAGAGCTTATTCAATATGGAGAGAAGTATGGTGTTCCCGAAGGAACCACGAGACAGGTGAAAAGACCAAATCCAGTTATACAACTTTGATGTGTGATCTCCTAGAGGAGGAGCCTACCTGTTTTGAAGAATCCATTTAGAGGAAAGAATGGGCAGATGCCATGACAGAGGAATACCAATCCATAATAAAGAACGATGTATGGGAAATAGTTCCCAGACCAAAGAGTAAGGACATGATATCTTCCAAATGGCTCTTCAAAATAAAACATGTTGTTGACGGAAGTATTGAGAAGTATAAAGAAAGATTTGTCGCTCGTGGCTTTTCTCAAAAGGAAGGCATTGACTATGAAGATACATTCGCTCCTATATCCAGATACACTTCGATCAGAACCATCATATCCCCTGCAGCTAAGATGAAGTGGAAGTTACACCAGATGGACATAAAGATAGCCTTCCTAAATGGTGGCATCGAAGAGGAAGTGTATATAGAGAAACCTCAAGGATTTTAACTTGAAAATAGGAAGACTCATGTCCGCAAATTGAAGAAAACCTTATACGAATTGAAGCAAGATCCTAGAGCTTGGTATGGTCGTATAGATAGTTTTCTGACAAGCTTGGGATTTACCAAGAGTAAAGCAGATTCTAACCTCTACTTCAAGGTTATGAACGATGAGCCAATGATATTATTGCTATATGTGGATGACTTATTCTTAACTGGAGAAGAAAAGCTCATCATTGAATGTAAGAAGAGACTCGCCTCAGAATTTGAGATGAAAGACCTTGGCCTAATGCATTATTTCTTAGGTCTTGAGGTATGGCAAAGTCCAGAGAGGATCTTCCTTAACCAAGGGAAGTATGCAGTCAAAATCCTGAAGAGATTCGACATGTTAGAGTGTAAGTCCATGAATACACCCATGGAAACGAAGCTGAAGTTGTTGGTCGACACTTCGTCAGAATTGATTGATGCCACGCTGTATAGAAAAATTATTGGATCGTTGATGTACCTGACGAACACCAGACCAGATATTTATTTTTCCATGAACACCTTGAGTCAGTTTCTCGTAGAATCCAGACATGTTCACTTAGTGGTTTCAAAACATGTGACAAGGTACCTTATGGGTACATTAGATTATGGTCTTAGTTATGATGGAGATCATGATTTCACATTGAGTGGGTAGACTGATTCAGATTGGGCAGGAAGTGTTTCTGACAGGAAAATCACTTCAGGATATTATTTCAGTTTGGGATCAGCCATGATCTCATGGAAAAGTAGGAAGCAATCCAACATTTCTCTCTGCACAATGGAAGCATAATACATTTATGCGTGTTCTTCTAGCTGCAAAGCTATATGGCTTCGAAAGTTGGTGACCGGTCTATTTGACCTAGAGATGGAAGAAACCAGGATCATATGTGAATACCAAAGCTGCATAAAGATGACAGAGAATCATGTATTCCATGATAAGTCAAAGCACATAGAGATTCGATATCATTACATCCATGACATGGTGCAGATAGGAGCCATACAGCTCCAATACGTTAGCACAGATGAACAGGTTGTTGATGTGTTGACCAAGCCTCTATCTCGTGTAAAGTTTGAGCACTTTCAAGATAAGCTTGGTATAGTCCAAACGGACCTTCCTTAAAAGGGGGAGTATTTTTTGTGATGAGACATCTCTTGCTTCCAACTTCATGGTTGTGACGTAAAGCAAGAAGATGAGATGAGACTAGTATTGTGCTTCCAGCTTGACAGTTGTGATGTAAAGTCAGTCTAGTATCTTGCTTCCAACTTGATGGTTGTGACATAAAGAAAGACGATGAGATGAGACTAGTACTGTGCTTCCGTCTTGACAGCTGTGACATAAATCCATTCTAGTATCTTTCTTCCAACCTAATGTTTGTGACGTAAAGCAAGACGATGAGATGAGACTAGTACTCTGCTTCCGACTTGACAGTTGTGACATAAATCCAATCTAGTATCTTGCTTCCAACCTGATGGTTGTGACGTAAAGCAAGACGATGAGATGAGACTAGTACTGTGCTTCCATCTTGACAGCTATGATGTAAAGACAGTCTAGTATCTTGCTTCCAACCTGATGGTTGTGATGTAAAGCAAGACGATGAGATGAGACTAGTATTGTGCTTCCATCTTGACAGCTATGACGTAAAGACAGTCTAGTATCTTTCTTCCAACCTAATGTTTGTGACGTAAAGCAAGATGATGAGATGAGACTATAACTGTGCTTCCGGCTTGATAGTTGTGACATAAAGCTAGTCTAATATTATGACGATGAGTCAGCCTCGTGCTGTGATAATGATGTATTAGTTTTATACTAATCCATATTGATGTAGATGATGATTGCAATCCTTTGAGAATGACGATGCCAGGGATGAAGAAAACTTCTGATGATTTATAGATACGCCAATCAGTGTTCCAAGATGATATGGATGATGTTGTCCTCCTGATGTTGTTGATGATAAAGGCCTCTCTCTCGTCTTATGTTGTTGTAGAATACCCTTCTTGTTAAGGGGGAGTGTTGAAATAATGTAACTGCAAAGTGTTTTCTTATTATTATTTGATATATTATTCATTGGATCAATCCCCATTGTGGATTGATCATGTTGGCTATTGTAAAAGGAACAAATCCCCTTTTGTGGATTGGTCATAATATAATTGTAATAGGAAAAAGAATAATTCAGCCCCAGAATATATCAAAGAGGCCCCAAAATATAATAAAGGTGGTTATAACCACCCAAGAGAAGAAGTCGACCCTGCCAGTGAAAGGACACTCCCACACGTGCCAGTCTTGTATAAATAAGGAGGCTAGCGCCTCACTTAGACCCACACTCACTTGTTCATTTGAGAGACAAGTTTCAGAGCTGCAGCTGGAGAAGAGAGAGAGAGAGAGGCACATCTTTAGGAGAGGAATTTTTTTATTTGTTTGAGTTATCTCTTGGCATTGTATTGGCTATCTATAATAAGGAAGTTTTGTTGGGTTTTCTTTCCCATGAGGGTTTCCCAGGATAAATGATGTGTCTCTTGTGATTGTGTATTTCTCAATGATCTTGTCTTATGTTGTTGTTATCTATTGAAATGCAAATAACTATAATAATGGCTTAAACATTAACAAAAGGTCCCTGATATATTGAACTGAGATGGAATGGTTTACACAGAGAATACATCGTGGTGTTCTCCATGTCAAGAACCTCACCGAGAGGATGAATGTCCCTGACAAGATGAAGACTCTCCTGATAGTATGAACTTCATGGAAGAGGTCACACATGAACAAATTGACAAGTCTAGGAGAAAGAGGGAAAGAGAGGGGAGACTTCGAGTGTTAAATCAGTTGAAATATGATCAGAGAAAGGAACTAAGGAAGATGGATTTTTTTACATACACTAGAAGAAAAAAGCCTTCAATCTCTTCATCACAACCCTCCAATTTACCTCAACTGGGGGAAACCGCTTCTCCTCCATCTACAAAGAAGGTGGTCCCACCACTTCCACCTCCACTACATGATTTTCTTCCAAATCCAACTCCAACATAAGATGAGATTCAATTGAACATAGATGTTGCAACCATGTTTGGGAAGTTGAATATGACAGTCCCTATAACAAAGATATGAAAAATTTCTTCTGTAAGGAGGGAAATATTGAAATATTAGAGGTACCAACCGAGATTTCTTATCAAGAAGTTGGTTTTCTTCTCTTGGATGTTTCCTTAGCATGGATCTTACCCATGCACACATTCCCATGGGGGATGGAACCTTTGAGATATTATATAGTCGAGAGTGGGCTAACAAACATGTGATGGACCCCAACAGACCTAATTATACAAGTGTGTGAGTTCGATGAGGTTCCAAAGACCATTGAGTATGATCCACAATATTTAACTTTCATGTAGGAGGACTACATAGACATGCTACTCCCAAGGACAGATGACTACAAATAAAATCTTATGAATTTACAAGGGAAGGAACCAGGTTCTATCCAAATATTAAAGAAGGAAGATAATAAGGGCAAAGAACATGAAGAATCCATCAGAAAATCAATCAACACATGACCTCCTTCCTATCCTTACATCAACTACAGTGAAGGAAGTCTTGTGTTCACGTGGGACAAGAGGAAGGGAAAGCCTAAATATGACCAGAAGGATGACAACACTTGGCTTGGCCCTTACATCATAAAGAAGAAGTCTAAGAAAGAGAAATATCACTTAAAATATTTGGATAGGAGAAAGATGTCAATATCAGTGGATGGATCTCTTCTTCGAACCTACATTGAGGGAACTTGAATTCTTCAGGGCCCAGGCCCCAAGTAAGTAGGTAGATCATTTTGATTTCATGCGTTTGCATATTGATTTCTCATGATAGCTTAGTTGCATTTCATATTTCATTTCTCTACTTGCACATTGATTTCATCATAGTTTAGAAATTTTTGAAAAAATGCAAAAAAAATAAATCTAGATTACTTGTTATTTTCTAGTTTTTGTTTTGATATATGTGGGCGAAGGGTGATAGAACCACCTTGCATTTTACAATTTCATGTTTCAGTGTAGGAACATGTCCACCAAAATTTGTTGTGATTCTCATGCACTCTACAACAAGTACATGTCCCTAAGTAGGAGCCATATGTTATCCCCAACTCCTAAGGATAACTAAGGAGATGATATCTCGAGGCCCTCAGGTTGCAGACATGGATTACCTAGAGACAGCTTGACCAGTAGTGTCCACTTGCACAGACAGAAACCCACCTCGCCATCACAGCTCCAGTTTCATCACGACGATATCCACCACATTAGTTGGCTTCGGGAAGACATTGGATCTTGCTCCATGAGGTACAAGACATGCATATGGTGAGTGTCATTTCAATATTTGAGGCATTTGAGTTTGTTGCATCTATTCTTTTGATTATGTAATGTTTTCTTAGACATTATGTTCTTTGCCTCATTTCACTTTGGTGGTTGACATTGTGCCCTAGTAGGTGGGTCACCCTTAGGGATAGGCTTGCTACTGGTAGGTCCTTTTGATGATTCATTGTGCTATTCATGATCATACTTGTCACTTTCCACACTTCATCCCCTCATCTCCTTACCTTTTGGGATTTTTGGGTGTACTTTCCCAAGAAGGGGTTGTCCTTCATTTCATGGGAAGAATGGGATGAATGCCCAAAGGGGAGATGGATGGAAAATGATAAAATAATAATTATGAACCTTCCATATGCTCTCCCAAAGAGGTCTTGAGATAAATGAAATCCTTCTCATAAAATATCAAATGCCTACAAAAGAAAACACATAATATAACTGTCCCACTTGATTGAGTAATTTACACAAAGTGCATTGCAAGCTAGACTATACCCCCATGGCACTATGTGTACTTCTCCCTTAAATTGACACTTTGGTTTACCCCCAACTTAATTGATTCACCATAGGGAGTACCTAGTGTTTGGACCTTAATTAATTAATGGCAATGAATGGGCTTGGAAAAAGGATGCATTGAAAATGAAGGTGCAACACACCCTCTACAAAGGAACCCATAAATGAGACACTACAACCCCTTGTATGTCATGAACCCCATGCCCAAAATTCCTCTCCCCATCCACAACACCTCATCCACATAAATTATAAAGAGGTCCCCTCTAGAAACACTGACAAAATTTAGGAACGATTTACCCAATAGGTTGCTTTTCCATCCCCCCCATACCTAAGCTTGGTAAATTGCATAGGGTCTTTGAGCACTTGTTTATTTTGACGAGTTAGTATAGATGTACATGATTGGATGGCTCTCTTATTGATTTTATTTACTAATCATGATGCATTTGACTTGATATCCTTGGAGGGTGTATTCATTTGTCTTTGCAGGAGCTAGTTGGTGGACTGTTTTGGAAGAGCAAGCCTAGATTGGGCTTCCTTGGGGCTTGAAGACCACAAGTTGGATAATAGGGCCCACACTCTAGATGATGATGACATGCCTTTGGAGGCCTAGAGGAAACCTTGGAGGATCTTATCGATCCCCTAAATTCCAAACGACTTGCTTGAAAGGGCCAAAACGCCACATTTTGAGGGCTTGACGTCACCCTAGGGCTAGGTTATGGTGGTGATGTATGTTTTGATGGAAATTTGGAAATTTTTGGAAGAAGAGGCCCATGGATCATGGAAGAAAGGATTTGTTTTTAAAAAATTGGCCTTTGGAGGCCTAGTGCTTCGTTCTCCAACTCAACGACTTGACCAAAAGTGTCGAACCTTTCCCCAAAAAAGGGTGACGTCTTGTTTTTAGGGTTTCTCTTATGTGCAAATTATGAATTAAATAATATTACTTCTATAAAGGGGCAAGGTAATTGTTGTTGACCCCTTATATTGTGTTTTACCCTAATTTTTGTGGACAAACATGTTTTAGAACATTTTGTATAAATAGAGATCAACTCTATTTCAGATGATAGCTCTCCCATTGTGAGAAGACATATTGGCTGAAATTTGCGCCCTCTTGGGAATTTTTGTTATCTCTCTCTTGTGCAAATGTTTCTTGGTGATATTTCTTGGTGAATGCTTGAGGTGATATATCTTGGTGAATGTTTGAGATAAAGTGGTGTGCCCCTCTTGAAGGATTATGTTCTTTCTCTTGTTCTCTTGGATGGTAATTTGCTTGGTGAACTAGGGTTTGATCTCTCTCTCTCTCTCTCTCTCTCTTGGAATTGGTAAGGAAAATATGAATTTGTTAGTTATTTATTGCTTGTTCTTAGTTATTGTTGGTTTAAACCTTAATAATATTATGTTGTATACAACCTCCATAAAGATTCATCTTATTTTCTAAGCTAATAAGTCATTTTTGCAAGGGTTTCTAGGAGAAGTATGAGTGTGTATACCCTCCTATTTTTTACCCTAGTTTGATTGGCATACCCTAGGGAGTAAAAGGGTTTACACCCCTAGGGATCTTGTTGATCTAAATTTTGTTTCTAAGACTCCATTCACCCATATTTTATAGGCACTAATAAAAAAATTTGCATTGGATAAATAAATTGTTTTCCTTGGTAAACGTGATTTAGTGAGATATTGATCTTGTTCAAGTTGGATGGTTTTTTGCATGTTAAGAGCTTGTCAATACCACTACGGCGTCTTGATGGGCTTGGTATTATTAGAGTTGTAACTCATTAAAATATATACCCATTAGGGATGCAAAAAATCTTTATTTTGTTTACTTATAACTTACAATTCAACCATCAAAAGTTGCTAATAATCTACCCCTATAATCTACTAGTCCTAGTGCATCTTTTGGGTAAATTACTTGTGATTTTTGGTGGCTGATTTTTCTATTGTAACAACTTGTTTTCTATAGCTATAAGTTTGAATAGTAACTTTGTAGTACTTGTTTCTTACCTCCTTGTTTCATTGCTAAATATGTGTGCTTTATTACTAAATTTATAATGGTTTTTATCAACCCAATTCTTGCATCATCTACGTGACTTTTAGCATCTTTTTAGTAGCTCTAATAATCATTTGTTTGTTGACATATATATATTTGTGTGTGTGTGTGTGTGTGTGTGTGTGTGTGTGTGTGTGTGTGTGTGTGTGTGTGTGTGTGCTTCAAATAGGGACAACTACCTTAACTTGCTTGTCCACTTAACATATAGCTCGTAGAGTTGGCTTTTTGTGTGTCTTGAGCAGGTACAAACACTTCCTACAGGTACTCAAAGACTTGGCAACCATAAACCAGTTTTGAGAAGTTCCATCAAAGCCATATTTTACTATTCCACTTGACCTATAGGGGCATTCATTTCTTCATCTCAATTTTCATCTTTTTTCCCCTAGGGTCACCCACAATTCCCCCCTTGAGGTGATCATTTCTCCTCTAAAGTGAAGGGAATACCTATTTGAGGTGGTAGTGGGTATTTTTTCTCTTATTTGTCGATATTTTGTGGTTTGGGTCAAGATTTTCCCAACCTAGAACTTATGCAATAATATTTTGGCGTCGTTGTCGAAGAGGATTTTGAATCATCTCTCATTCCCTAACAACACTTTGGAAAGATTTCCTAAATCCCTTTCCCTATCTTTCCTGGTGACTCCATTTGACGAAAGTGACCTCTTCCTTTTTCCCTTTCCTGATGAGATCCTCTTGAAGCTCATCTGGCGACTCCACCTTCCCAGAATTCATCTTCCCTTAATACTTTTGCATTGGAGAAATAAATTGTTTTCCTTGGTAAACATGATTTAGTGAGATATTGATCTTGTTCAAGTTGGAATATTTTTTGCATGTTAAAAGCTTCTCAAGACCACTAGGGCATCTTGATGGGATTGGTATTCTTAGAGTTGTAACTCATTAAAATATACAGCCATTAGGGCTGCAACAAAACTTTATTTTGTTTACTTATAACTTACAATTCAACCGTCAAAAGTTGCCAATAATCTACCCCTATAATCTACTAGTCCTAGCACATATTTTGGGTGGATCACATGTGATTTTTGGTGGC
>ML809091.1:113504-124401 GCA_009831015.1 Picea engelmannii | reverse complement strand
GAAAAAATTGAAATCCAAAGAAAGAACCTTTGAGATGCTTCTCCCAGGGACTCCTGAGAAAGCAGTAAAAGGCTTCTCAGTAAGAAAAGGGAACCTATAAGATCATAACACTCAAGGTATTAGTTGGTGGATGGGAGGTCTCATCATGAGCCGACCTATTATGACCATGGGCATGTAGCGGTATGACACTACCATCTATCTGGTCACCAAACCAGGGTAGTGGATCTTGGTGACATAGCTAAGACAAAGGGGATCTCATCACGAGACAACCTTGTCATCTCCGTCAAATGATTTTGGATAATGTTGTCACATCTGGTCACCAAGACAGGACAATGTCCCTCAACTTTTCCCTTGAAGCATAAAAGAAAAAGATCAAAAGAAATGAAGTTAAGAATAAAAAGGAATGAATGGGCTAGGAAACAATGGCATCCATGACAAGGTGCAACTCTCCCTCTACAAAGGCACCCACATGTAAGACTTACATTTCCCTATTATCACTACACCCCATGCCCAAACACTTACCCACATCACCTCATACACTTACATGACCTAGATTGGTTATCACTCGGGAAACACCCCAAACTTAAGGAGGATTAACCTAATAGGACACCCTGAGACCTTCTCCAAACTTGACTTGTTAAATTGCATAACATCATTGAGCATTTGTCTGGGTAAAGGGGGGTTTGATGCACATGTTTTGGTAATTTTATTATTAGATGTGATTTACATGTTATGATCCATGTGAATTATGAACCCCTGGAGGGAGTACTTTTTGTTGTTGCACGACCTTTCTCGGTGGATAGGTACACATGGGGGAATGATTAGCTCAGACCTTCATGGGGATGAAATCCAACAGATGGATGTTGTAACCCTAGCCAAGGGCAAGAATATGTCAAATAATTGCACCAGGAAGAAAGAAGGGCATTGCACTGAAGACACCTTGGCATACCTAGACCTAGGGGGATCTTGTTCTTCCACATGGACATTGACCTTTGGGATCCCATGATGTCACCTTTGTGACCCTAGACGTCATCCAGAGCTAGGGTTTTCACTTTGAGGTCAGTTGTGAGCTGATGGGAATGTGTGGGCATCATCCAGGGACTTTGGAGGCCAAACGTCCTACTTCTGGAGCCCAATGTTTCACCTTAGGGGCTCAATGTCACCCTAGAGGGCATGATGTCACCCTTGGAGATGATTTTAGGGGTTAATTATTTTATTTATGTAAAAAAATGGATTTTTGATGTAATTTGTCCAGGTTATCCTTTTATTGACCTAAAATTAATTAAAGGTCATTAGTATTGTATAAATAGAGAGAAAGTACTCTCATTTTTCATCATCACTCATCACACAAGTAGTGTGGTCTGAAATTTTTTCCCTCTTTAAGGGCTATTGGCTGAAATAACTAGTGCGCAACTTCTTGGAGAGGCTTATCTTGGTGTATTTTGGTTATTTTTCATGGTGGAAGATCTTCAACTAGGGTTTGGCCTTATTATTCTTGGTGAATTAAGTAGAAAAGATGCAATTTGTTTATGTTAATGAATGCTTGTGGTAAATTTTACTTGTTTCATGTTAAAGATTATGAAATTGCTTTCTTAAACCCTAAGAGAGAAACATAAGTTACTTCTTTCTCTCTATAGTATTCTACTTGTCTGACTTTCTCAAGTACACCTGGTTTAAGAAGTGACTACTAGAGCCCTAAAGTGATAGCTCTCTAGTGGCCTCACTCTAATTTCTTATTGTATACATTATTTTAATAGTTTAAGGAAAGAAGATTTTCTAGGGCCTAAGATTCCTTACTTCCTAGAAAATTTAGCTTTAGGATTTGGATGCTTGAATCCTTGGGTTTCCAACACCTCCTCCATCCATCCCTTCTCCTTTTATTAAGGATTATCATTGCTACTTTTCTCCAAGTTTTGCTACTACTATTGACTCTGTAAACCCTAAAAGGCAGTAGTCTACTCATTATAGTGAACAATTGATCAAACAAACACTCAAACCTTTCTCCTTGAATCCTTTACTGACTTGTACTAACCCTAAACTAGACTAATTACTTAGCTAATTTGCTTCTATTTCAAATATTTACTACAACCATACTAATTCATGCTAATTTGTTGCATCCACCTACAAAACTTGCACTTAGCTCATTCAGAAATTGCTTGTGACAATTGCCAATCAATCTACTAAACAAATGCTAAGATTGCATGGTAATTTATTGCAATTTTGAGCACTAGAATTTGTTGTTGTTACAAAATATTGCTACAACCATTTAACTACAACAAATTCTCTGCAGAAGTGACATTAAATGCTAGCTAGACATTACCAAATTTGCTTGTGACAACTTATTATCGTTCTGCTACTTTAAAGTTATTCCTTCTTTTCTTTTTCAAGCATTTTCAAGGCATAATTCGTGTGGTTGTTATAAAATACTAATTGTTGTTATAAACTATTACATTGTTGAAAATTCATATCAGCTAGATTATTTCTTAAAGGTTCATGGTCTTATGAAGCACTAACATCATCTAGTACTTGAAAGTTATTGTATATTTCCTTTGTTGTCTTGTTCTAGGAAGGTACACCATATATTCACTTTGCTTCATCTCTTAAAGACCTAAAGAACCTTTTGACTTGAGTGACCAGTGAGAGAGGGGATTTATTGCACCCTTGCCTTAGTCTTATCATCCCTTTAGGTCATCAGGGACGTCTCCCCTGGGGTAAATTTGATATCCTCCTAAACATAAAGGAGTTTCCTATTAAGGTGATAGTGATAGGTCACCCCATCTTATGCCAATATTGCATCCACTTGCCTTGGGCTTTGGGAAAGTATAGATTTTGTGATCACATTTTTACGTCGCTGACAGGGAACATCGAGTCAATTTTCCTCGAACGACACTTTTCAGTAAGCCTTTATCCAAATCCTTCATTTCACAAATCTTACCTGACGACTCCACTAAGGGTGATCCCCTCATCACCTTGATAATCTCAAGGATATTGTCTAGTGACTCCACTGATGACGACCTATAGCGTATGTCAGTACACACTTTCTTGTCTTGTAGTTTCTATTGTCCCCATGGCCCCTCCTAAATGGGCTCCTGAAGAAATCTTCAACCCTTTAGACTTGGCCAATATCCAAGGAGGATTATATGATCTCCCTAAAGATGTCTATTAAAGGATACCCAAGTTTTCTGGAGAGGCTGGGACTTCTGGAAACACACATTAGACCAAATTTTGTGAGAGTTATGACTTCCATTAGTCTTGGAAAGAACATCCTAACAAATTCATGAGACTTTTCGTTGCCTCACTTACTGGAGATGTTATAAAATGGAGTACTAACTTCCCAAGAAAAATCCTCACAACCTATGAAGATTTAGTACAAGTTTTCCTCCAAAGATGGGGTGTGATGGAAGATACAACATCCTTCTATTCCCAATATCTCAACATTTTCAAACAAAACGACGAAGTTGTTAGGGAATTTAATGACGAGTTTAATACCTTACTTGGTCGAATTGATTCTGACTTTCTACCAAAGAGCGCTATTATCAAATGGTGTGATCTCATTCTCCAAGTCAATCCTCTTATGAACCAATATGATGTCCTATGGTTCAATGAGGAATATGTTGAGGAAATAGAACAGGATTTCCCAGAGATACTAGATGTAAACGATGAGATTAAGTTAGCCATTCCCCCAAAAGGGACTAGTACTTGGAAGAATGGGCTCTCGACTATGAAAGATTCCTTAAATTTTTCAAAACAACATGAACCCTCTAAGGATATAGGTACCTATGAAGAAAACACTGAGTTGAAAAGAGCACTATCACAAGCCCAAAATCCTCCTTCTATGAGACTTCCTCAAAATACTAGCCAGACAATAAAACCTCATGCTCCAAAAGAGAAAAATTTTCTGAACACTTTGAATCTACAAAATGTTGTGAGGCAAGAAGATGATCCTAATTTCTTATCGTGCAAAGACTCCCATTTTGGATGTGATCACCCAAAGGCTACTCATGAGAAATCTAATTATGTAGATTCAATATTTACCTTGTTCACGTCAAAGCAAATATAGGAAAATCAAGACATGAGGAAGCCTAGGATTGAGTGCTTGAGCCAAAAAAGTGAGGACTCAAGGGTGAAGCTTGAAGAGCCCTAGGTATATGCTAGGGATCTGCCCCAACCTTTCCCAAAACCTAGCAATGATGGGATGAACCTAAGCACTAGTATGGCCTATATCTTACAAAAGGTCAAAAGGATTTGTGGAATGTTGGAAATCCCTTCTTTGACAAAACATACCCCAGATGACCAGCAATTGTTCGAAGAAACTTCCACACTATTACAAACTGGTCATTTTGAGAAAAATTAACAAACACCCTTTCTCACTTCCTTGGTAATAGATGACCGATGTCTTCACAACTGCATGTTGGGCTCTAAGTCATCTTTCAATATGATGATTTTAAAGGTTATGAACCAACTGGAGATGGAAGTTACAGGGCCTTATGCCAACGTTTGTAGATTTGAGTCAAAGGGGGTCAAGGTCTACGACTTGATGGAAGGTCTTGAAGTCCACCTTGCTGACTACCCCGATTTCCCCATCATAATGGATGTCGTTGTTTTCTATATACCTGACACTTGGGGAATGATATTATCTAGGGAATGGGATGCTACTGTAGGCGGAAGTCTACATATGGACTTGTCCTATGCAACTATCCTCGTCGAGGACCAAGATTGTATCAATTTGAATAACAAGACAAAGAGGATGGAACATATTGAAAGGTGCAATCATGGACATTGTAACTACAACTCCGTAGACCCATACTTATTTCAAGGATGGACCACTCTTCCCTTGGCAACATAAGACAATATTAATGAGATAAAATGGACCAAGGGAAAGGGTGACCAAAATCCTCCTAGCAATCACAAGGACAACATTACATAAGGTAATGATGAGACATCACATTTGCACGAAACATACATAAGGGATAGTGATTTGGTATAATCCCACCCCATCGTTCTAGAACATAAGAGAGATATAAGTTGGGGTGATTATCCTGATGATGCCTCTAACCTATCTGAAGACTGGTATGATTATTCTTTTACACAAGAGGATGAAATTGATGATTTGATAATGTTTAGAGGAAAATGATTTGACTTCGTCAAATGGAAGGGGGGTGATGAAAATTTGTTGACTGAGCCAAACCAAGAAGATGTACTGACTGTAGAACCCCACCCCCCTCCCTCAACACAATACACTGAAATACAAGAAGTAGCTGATTCTAAAGGAGGGGACTACAAGCAAGGAGATTTGGTTTTAGAGTGGGATACAAATATGGGGGAGCCTAACAATATTAAGGAATGCACATTTTTTTGGCTTGGACCCTTCAAGATCAGAATGAAGCCAGTCAATGATTCTTACTACGTGTCCACAATCCAAAGGAGGAAACGTCCATTACTAGTTAGTGGATGCCTCCTCAAACCCCATCATGGAGCAGAGACATGACTTCATAAGTAAGTACATGTGAGTTATGATAGTTCCACATTTTTCATACATTGTACATATCAACTACATATCATGATTATCATAGTCATAGTTGCATTTTCATATTGTATTGTTTCATTATGTATATATTTATGCTCATGATCATATGTCAGATTAGAGATACTCTTTATTTTATTATATAATATATGAACAAGGGGTGATATCACCACCCTAAGGATTACTGATGCATTTTGTTTAGATTTAGCAGGCGTAGGTTATACCAAAGATGTCGAGGTTCTCATGCAATCTACGGTGAGCACATGTCCCCGATTTGGAGCTAGATGGTATCCCCTACCCTAAGGATAATTAAGGAGATCATGTATCAAGGCCCACAGGCCATAGACATGGAGTTATGAGAGCTGGATGACTTGAGCATAGCCCTGGAGGGCCCCTCTTTTCTTCAGTGGTGCCCATTATTCAGCAACAGCAGTATCCATCCCACCAGCCTCAACCTGAAGTAGTAGTAAGTCTTGATTCATAATGTAATGAGTTCGGGTATCATGGTATGTGTCACTCCTATTTTTGAAGCACTTGAATATGTTCCATTTAATTCTCCTTCATTTCATAACGTTTTCTTGGAAATTATGCTCTTTGACTTGTTCATACTTGGAGAGGTGACATGATGCCCTAGTAAGTTGATCTCCCTTTAGAATGGGTTGCTACTTAGTGGGTTCCTGAAAGGTCATCGTTCGTTCCCTCCATACTTAACACTTTCCATCTTTATTCCTCTCATTTTCCTCTACCTTTGTTCGGGCATTGGGTTTTCCACACTAGGAAGGGTTGTATCGTTCCTTATGGAAAGAGAAGGCTAAATGCAAGAGGGGTAAAAGTAGCTGGAAAAATTTAAAAGCCAAAGAAGGAACCTTTGAGATGCTTCTCTTAAGGATTCCCGAGAAACCAGTAAAGGGATTCTCAGTAATAAAATGGAACCTATAAGATGATAACACTCAAGGTATTAGTTGGTTGATGGGAGGTCTCATAATGAGACAACCTATTATGACCATAGGCATGTAGCAGTATGACACTACCATCTATCTGGTCACCAAACCAGAGTAGTGGATCTTGGTGGCATAGCCAAGAGAAAGGAGGTCTAATCACAAGCCAACCTTCTCATCTCCATAAAATGCGTGTGGATAACATTGTCACCTCTGGTCACCAAGTCAGGACAATGTCCCTCAACTTTTCCCTTGAAGCATAAAAGAAAAACATCAAAAGAAATGAAGCTAAGAATAAAAGGAAATGAATGGGCTAGGAAAAAATGGCATACATGACAAGACACAACTTGCCCTCTACAAAGGAACCCATAGGTAAGACTTACATTTCCCTATTATCAGTGCACCCCATGCCCAAACACTTACCCCACATCACCTCATACACTTACATGACCTAGATTGGCTCACACCCAGGAAACACCACAAACTTAAAGAGGATTATCTCAATAGGACACCTTGAGACCTTCTCCAAACTTGACTTGTTAAATTGCATAACATCGTTGAGCATTTGTCTGGGTAAAGGGGGGTTTGATGCACATGTTTGGGTTATTTGATTATTGGATGTGATTTACATGTTATGATCCATGTGACTTATGAACCCCCGGAAGGTGTACTTGTTGCTGTTGTAGGACCTTTCCCAGTGGGTAGGTACACATGGGGGAATGATTAGCTCGGACCTTCATGGGGATGAAAGCCCGCAGATGGATGTTGTAACCCAACCATGGGTGAGAATATGTCAGATACTTGCACCATGAAGAAAGAAGGGCATTGCACTGAAGACACCTTGGCAGACCTAGACGTAGGGGGATCTTTCTCTTCGACCTAGACATTGACCTTTAGGATCCCATGATGTCACATTTGTGACACTAAAAGTCATACAGAGCTATGGTTTTCACTTTGAGGTTAGTTTTAAGATGATTGGCATGTGTGGGCATCATCTCGGGACTTTGGAGGCCAAACGTTCTGCTTCTGGAGCCCAACATTTCAGCTTAGAGGCTCAACGTCACCCTAGAATGACATGGTGTCACCCTTCGAGATGAATTTAGGGTTTAATTAGTTTATTTATGTAAAAAACTGGATTTTTGATGTAATTTGGCCAGGTCGGCCTTTTATTGACCTAAAATTAATTAAAGGTCATCAATATTGTATAAATAGAGAGAAAGTACTCTCATTTTTCATTATCACTCATCACACAAGTAGTGTGGTCTGAAATTTCATCCCTCTTTAAGGGCTATTGAATGAAATAACTAGTGTGCAACTTCTTGGAGAGGCTTATCTTGGTGTATTTTGGCTATTTTTCATGGTGTAAGATATTCAACTAGGGTTTGTCTTGATTATTCTTGGTGAAGTAAGTAGAAAATATGCAATTTGTTTATGTTAATGAATGCATGTGGTAAATTTTACTTGTTTCATGTAAAAGATTATGAAATTGCTTTCTTAAACCCTAGGAGAGAAACATAAGTTACTTCTTTCTCTCTATAGCCTTCTACTTGTCTAAATTCCCCAAGTACACTTGGTTTAAGAAGTGAATACCAGATCCCTAAAGTGCTAGCTCTCCAGTGTCCTCACTCTAACTTCCTATTGCATACATTATTCTAATAGTTTAAGGAAAGAAGATTTGCTAGGGCCTAAGATTCTGTACTTCCTAGCAAATTTATCTTTAGGATTTGGATGCTTGAGGCCTTGGGTTGCCAAAAACTCCTCCATCCATCCCTTCTCCTTTTACTAAGAATTACCATTGCTACTTTTCTCCAAGTTTTTATGCTACTATTGACTCCATAAACCCTGAAAGAAACTAGTCTACTCACTATAGTGAACAATTGATCAAACAAACACTCAAACCTTTCTCCTTGAAGCTTTTACTAACTTTTACTAACCCTAAAATAGACTAATTCCTTAGAGAATTTGTTGTTGTTACAAAGATTTTCTACAGCCATACTAATTCATGCTAATTTATTGCATCCACCTACAAAACTTGCACTTAGCTCATTCAGAAATTGCTTGTGACAATTGCCAATCAATCTACTAGACAAATTATAAGTTTGCATGGTGATTTCTTGCAATTTTGAGCACTAGAATTTGTTGTTGTTAAAAAAGATTTCTATAGTCATCTAACTGCAACAAATTCTCTACAAAAGTGACATTAAATGCTATCTAGACATTGCCAAATCTGCTTGTGACAACTTATTATCATTTTGCTAGTTTAAAGTTATTCCTTCTTGTCCTTTTCAAGCATTTTCTAGGCATAATTCTTGTGGTTTTTATAAAATACTAATTGTTGCTGTAAATTGTTACATTGCTACAAATTCATATCAGCTAGCTTATTTTTTTAAGTTTCATGGTCTTATGAAGCACTAACATCATCTGGTACTTGAAAGTTGATGTGTCTTTCCTTTGTTGTCTTGTTCTGGGCAAGTACACAATATATTCACTTTGCTTCATCTCTTAAAGACCTAAAGAACCTTTTGAATTGAGTGTCTAGTGAGGGGGGGGATTTATTGCACCCTTGCCTTAATATTATAAGCCCTTTAGTTCATTGGCGATGTCTCCCCTGGGGTAACTTTCATATACTTCTAAACAAAAAATGGTTTCCTATTAAGGTGACAGTGATAGGTCACCCTCTATTACACCAATCTTGCATCCACTTGCCTTGGGCTTTGGGAAAGTACAAATTGTGTGATAACACACCCCTAGGGATCTTGTTGATCTAACTTATGTTTCTAAGACTCCATTCACCCATATTTAATAGGCACTAATATGAATTTTTGAATTGGAGAAATAATTTTTCCTTGGCAAACTTGATTTAGTGAGACATTGATCTTTTTCAAGTTGGAAGTTTTTTTTTCATGTTAAGAGCTTGTCAAGACCACTAGGGCGTCTTGATGGGATTGGTATTATTAGAGTTGTAACTCATTAAAATCTATAGCCATTAGGGCTGCAACAAATTTTTATTTTGTTTACTTATAACTTACAATTCAACCATCAAAAGTTGTTAATAATCTACCCCTATAATCTACTAGTCCTAGCACATATATTTGGTGGATTACTTGTGATTTTTGGTGGTTGATTTTTCTATTGTAATAACTTTTTTTCTACATCTATAAGGCTGAATACTAAATTTGCAGTATTTTTTTCTTACCTCCTTGTTTCATTGCTAAATTCGTGTGCTTTAATACTAAAGTATAATCATTTGTTTGTTCACACACACACACACACACACACACACACACACACACACACACACATATATACCTTTGTTGATTGTTGCAAATAGGGACAACTAGCTTAACTTGCTTGTCCACCTAACATATAGCTCGTACAATTGGTGTTTTGTGTGTCTTGAGCAGGTACAAACACATCCTGCGAATACTCAAAGACTTGGAAACCATAAACCACTTCTAAGAAGTCCCATCAAAGCCATCTTTCACTATTCCACTTGACCTATAGGGGCATCCATTTCATCATCTCACTTTTCATCTTTTTTCCCCTAGGTTGATCACCCACGATTTCCCCCCTTGAGGTGATCACTTCACCTCTAAAGTGATGGGAATACCTATCCGAGGTAACAATGGGTAGGTGTTCTCTTAGTTTTCACTATCTTGTGTTTTGGGTCAGGATTTTCCCAACCAACAATATGTGTGATAACATTTTGGCACCGTTATCGAGGAGGATTTTGAATCCTCTCTCATGCCCTAGAAACACTTTGGCAAGATATCCTAAAGACCTTTCCCTATATTTCCTGGCGACTCCATTTGAGGGAAGTACCCTATTCCATTTTCTCTTTCTTGATGAGCTCCTCTTGAAGCTCATATGGAAACTCCACCTTCCCAGAATTCATCTTCCCTTGATACTTTTTCATTGGAGAAATAAATTGTTTTCCTTGGTAAACATGATTTTGGTGAGATATTGATTTTGTTCAAGTTGGAAGATTTTTTGCATGTTAAGAGCTTCTCAAGACCACTAGGGAGTCTTGATGGGATTGGTATTCTTAGAGTTTTAACTCAATAAAATCTACAACCATTAGGGCTGCAACAAATCTTTCTTTTGTTTAATTATAACTTACAATTCAACCGTCAAAATTTTCTAATAATCTACCCCTATAATCTACTAGTCCTAGCGCATATTTTGGGTGGAATAGGTGTGATTTTGGGGGGGTGATTTTTCTGTTGTAACAACTTGTTTGCTACATCTATAAGGCTGAATAGTAGATTTGCAGTACTTATTCCTTACCTCCTTGTTTTATTGCTAAAGTCATGTGCTTTAATACTAAATTTATATTGGTGTTTAGCTAGACAATCTCTTGCATCATCTACGTGACTTTTAACATCTTTTAGCATCTCTAATAATCATTTGTTTTATTATATATATATATATATAT
>ML809091.1:101652-113354 GCA_009831015.1 Picea engelmannii | reverse complement strand
CTGTTAACTTATGCAAATAGGGACAACTAGCTTAACTTGCTTGTCCACCTAACACATAGCTCGTACAATTGGCTTTTCTTATGTCTCAGGAAAGTACAAACACTTTCTACAAGTACTCAAAGACTTGGAAACCATAAACCACTTTTGAGACGTGCCATCAAATCCATATTCCACTCTTCCACTTGACCTATAGGGGCATCCATTTCATCATCTCAATTTTCATCTTTTTCCCCTAAGGTCACCCACAATTCCCCACTTGAGGTGATCACTTCACCTCTAAAGTCACAGGAATACCTATCTGAGGTGATAGTGGGTAGGTTTTCTCTTAGTTTTCGCTATGTTGCGGTTTGGGTCGGGCTTTTCCCAACCTACAACTTGTGTGATAACATTTTGGCATCATTGTCGGGGAGGATTTTGACTCCTTTCTCATGCCCTAACAATACTTTGGTAAGCTTTCCTAAATCCGTTTCCATATCTTTCCTAACGACTCTATTTGAGGGAATTACCCTCTTCATTTTTCCCTTTATTTTTGAGCTCTTCTTAAAGCTCATCTGGCAACTCCACCTTCCCAGAATTCATCTTCCCTTAATATGTTTTCCCCCAGAGAGATTCAAACCTTCTAAGGTTTGCCGAAGAAGGCCTCCTCTCAAGTCTCTCATTGTCAAAACCCCTTTCCAAGGTACCCTTCCCCTTGCTCCAATGGCTCACCTTTGGGAAAAATATCTCTACAAACCCTTAAACATGGTCACCATTCCCAGATATCCCAATTCCATGCCGAAAGAGTCTAATAAGTGGTTGCCAAAGTTTCCAGGAAATAATGTGGTCATTGTTGATTATCATCTCTATGCCATGAGCCGAGACATGGAAAATGCAGAAGTGGAACATGAGGATGTGGAAATGAAGCTAATAGCCTCTTCATTAACCGAAGATGCTCAGAGGTGGTTTAGAGGCTTACCTGATAATCACATTGCATCTTATGAAGACTT
This sequence comes from Picea engelmannii, assembly GCA_009831015.1. Lineage (NCBI taxonomy): Eukaryota > Viridiplantae > Streptophyta > Pinopsida > Pinales > Pinaceae > Picea > Picea engelmannii. The sequence continues at coordinate 112,368 of ML809091.1, read as the reverse complement.
TGCTAAGTTGTTTAAGAAAATATAGACAACAAAGAAATACAATGGAATGCTTCTAGCTCAGTTCAATCAGATTAAGAAGAAGGAGAATGAGATAGTGAGTGAATTTGACAATAGGTTTGAAAAGTTGTACAGTCAAATCCTGACATATCTACGCCCTACAGATGCAGTTGTTGGTTTCCTTTACATGAATGCATTCGATGGGAATTTTCATTTCATTATGAAGGACACGAAGACCACCATCTTGGCACAAGACAAAGAATACACTACAGATATTGAAGAGAACCTCCTTGACTTAAAGGTTGATCCTTTTTAGTATCGTCATGCCAAGGCAGAGACAAAAAATAAGGCTTCTAGTACCAGTGCTCTTGATCCAATTTCTCTCCTGACTCAGAAGATAGATCAAATGAGTACTCAATTTTTCCACGCACAAAATCAAATCATGGGTCAACTAACCATTGTGGAAAGAAATCAATCTTCCTCCAGACCTTAGTTTGTTAGAAAGAAAAGAGATGCCATAGGTTGGAAACCAAGGCCTCAACAAAAGGCAAAGGTGTTGAAATAATGTAACTACAAAGTGTATTCTTATTATTATTTGATATAATATTCATTGGATCAATCCCCATTGTGGATTGATCATGTCAGATATTGTAAAAGGACCAAATCCCCTTTTGTGGATTGGTCATAATATAATTGTAATAGGAAAAAGAAGAAGCCGACCCCAGAATATATCAAAGAGGCCTCGAAATATAATAAAGGTGGTTATAACCACCCAAGAGAAGAAGTCAGCCTTGCCAGTGAAAGGACACTCCCACACGTGCCAGTATTGTATAAATAAGGAGGCTAGCGCCTCACTTAGACACACACTCACTTGTTCATTTGAGAGACAAGTTTTGGAGCTGCAGCTGGAGAAGAGAGAGAGACAGAGGCGCACCTTTAGGAGAGGAATTTCTGTATTTGTTTGAGTTATCTCTTGGCATTGTATTGGCTATCTATAATAAGGAAGTTTTGCTGGGTTTTCTTCCCTATGAGAGTTTCCCAGGATAAATGATGTGTGTCTTGTGATTGTGTATTTCTCAATGATATTGTCTTATGTTGTTGTTATCTATTGAAATGCAAAGAACTATAATAATGTATTAAACATTAACATGGTATCAGAGCCAAGATGGAGAGAGCATCTTTCACAAGAGAAAAGTGAAAAACGTCATTGTTTTTGTACATGCAAATTACGGCTTTTTTTTGGTGAATTATTTCAGCCCTAAAACCATCTAGAAAATTGAGCCTTCCATCAAGGATCATTTTGGCACCTTAGGCACACCTTTTCAGTGGCTAGATCTCCCGGAAAGTAAAACCCTAGTTTCACAAAGTACCAGAAGTACTAGAAAAACCAGAGCACCAGATGTACCAGAAAACTAGAAGCACCAGTCCAAAAATCCGCAGATCAAGTTTGAAGGGGTAAAAGTTGGATTTTCATAAATCTGATTGCACCTGCTTACTCGCCTCAGCTCAGCGCATCTATCCCCTAGATCAGAATTTCAAAATTTGAAGTTTGAAAAATTAGGGTTTCCTCATAAAACCCTAGGTTGCAGTTGTAGTTGCAGTCTCAGAACCAATTGCAATATCATCTGCTGTTGCACTTGCAGTCGTAATACCAGTTGCAATCACCCTTGAAGTTTTTAAGAGTTGGTAATGATTATTGTTGTTGCCAAATGGAGCCACTACCTGCAAATGTTATCACAGGTATGTACTCACATATGTTTAAATGGTTAAACTTTAAAGAGTATTTGCAAGAAAAAAGATCTCTTTCCATAGATCCAAACGGATCTCAAGATCCAACACATTCAAAGGAATGAAGCAACCCAGGTTTGATTATTATGATATGCATCCATTTGTTATATTGATCAATGTTGCATCATTCTAACCTTTTCTGAGTCAAGGTATTAGATGGATTAGAAGTTGAGATCATAAAACTTATCCTCTAACCCAACCTTCTATAAAGATAGCATATTGTCTTAGTACAAAAGACAATTTGAAGAAATCACTCGTCATCTTGACTGAAGGAGACTTGGAAGAAAAGCAAGCACTCATTCTTGAGGACAAGGCTCAAGGTTTGATTAATCAAGTTAATAAGATTCAAAGATACACATAACAAGTTGATGACTATAGTTGAGATAGCAGTCTTTGTAAAGTATTATACTTGATAGCATGTGAGCATATAGAGGTAAATGCTTTGCCTGATACAACTAACACCTCCTCTAGGAGAAACCTCATGTGTTAGTTCCAGGTTGCCATGAAGGAATGTTTGATCACAACACTATGAGAGTGTTGACCTCATTTCATATTGTATTACTTACCTTTAATATTTGCTTCAGACTAAGTACAAGCAATAGCTCTAAAGGAGCTACTGTGATGATTCTCCGTGCTATTGCTTTATATTATCAAAAGGATATTATTCTTGCTTGTTGTTTTGTTGACCTTGCTCCAGGTCACAAGTAATAACCCTGAGGAAGATATAGTGAAGGTTGTAGAAGGCAAGGTGCTCAAGGATAAACCATAAAAGAAGCAATCATCATTGGAAGTGAAGAAAATGGCTTGTATAAGCTAAAGGGTCACTTAGAGGCTGCCATGACCCACGCCATTGAAAAATCATGTGAACTTTGGCATAGAAGATTAGCTCACATTAACTACAAGGTGCTTCCATACATATGCAAAGCTGTCACAGGTTTACTAGAACTCAAGGTTGATCATGAAGGCGTATGCAATGGATGTGCACAAGGGAAGAACATCAAGAACCCTTTTCCGAAGAGAGACAACAAGGCAGAAGGAGTCCTAGAACTCATTAATTCAGATGTGTGTGGCCCAATGCCATTGTCTTCCATTAGTGGGTATGTATATTATGCATCATTTATTGATGATTATTCTCGTAAGACCTGGGTGTATTTTTTTTAAATCTAAAGATGAAGTGTTCAACAAATTCAAAGAATTCAAAGCATTGATAGAGAATATTTCTGAAAGAAAGATCAAGATAGTCAGGCCAGATAATGGAGGAGAATACACCTCAAAAGAGTTTTTGAACTTCTGCAAAGATGTTGGGATCAAGAGGGAACTCACTACTCACTATAATATTCAACAAAATGGTGTAACTGAAAGAAAGAACAGAATGATAATGGAAGCTGTGAAGACTATGATCCATGATCAAGATCTTCCTATGTGCTTATGAGCAGAAGAAGCAATGGCAATTGTATATGCGCAGAACCGATTATCCCATAGTGCACTTGGGTTCAAGACCCCGGAAGAGATGTTCAACGGAAAGAAGCCAAAGGTGATCCATCTCAAAATATTTGGCTGCCCAGTTTTTATACATATTCGGAAAGAGAAGAGAAACAAGCTAGAACCTTCATGAAAGAAGGGAATATTTGTGGGATACTGTGAGGCCTCCAAGGCCTTCAGAATTTATATACCAGGTCACCATCACATTGAGGGATGTGAGCTTTGATGAATATACAGCACTCAAGAAATCAAGAAGCTGTCAGCTTGAAAAAATATATGAAGAGGAACTCGTAATCCCTAGAATTGTTGAATCAGTGAGGGAGGTTCCCAGAGCTGCAGAACCAGTGAGGGAAGTTGTAACTTCCCCTGATGAGGAAATTCTAGAATACCATGATATAATATAATTTCAAGAACCTCCTCAAATGACAATCCTCCATAAAATAAATCCAACTTGGGCTAGAGAGCTTATTCAAGATGGAGAGAAGTATGGTGTTCCCAAAGGAACCATGAAACAGGTGAAAAGACCAAATCTAGTTATACAACTTTGATGTGTGATCTCCTAGAGGAGGATCCTACCTGTTTTGAAGAATCCATTTAGAGGAAAGAATGGGCAAATGCCATGACAGAGGAATACCAATCCATAATAAAGAACGATGTATGGGAAATAGTTCCCAGACCAAAGAGTAAGGACATGGTATCTTCCAAATGGCACTTCAAAATAAAACATGTTGTTGACGTAAGTATTGAGAAGTATAAAGCAAGATTTGTTGCTCGTGGCTTTTCTCAAAAGGAAGGCATTGACTATGAAGATACATTCACTCCTATAGCCAAATACACTTCGATCAGAACCATCATATCCCCTGCAACTAAGATGAAGTGGAAGTTACACCAGATGGACATAAAGACAGCCTTCCTAAACGGTGGCATCGAAGAGGAAGTGTATATAGAGAAACCTCAAGGATTTAAACTTGAAAACAGGAAGTCTCATGTCCGCAAATTGAAGAAAACATTATACAGATTGAAGAAAGATCATAGAGCTTGGTATGGCCGTATAGATAGTTTTCTGACAAGCTTGGGATTTACCAAGAGTAAAGAAGATTCTAACGTCTACTTCAAGGTTATGAACGATGAGCCAATGATATTATTGCTATATGTGGATGACTTATTCTTAACTAGAGAAGAAAAGCTCATCATTGAATGTAAGAAGAGACTCGCCTCAGAATTTGAGATGAAAGACCTTGGCCTAATGCATTATTTCTTAGGTCTTGAGGTATGGCAGAGTCCAGAGAGGATCTTCCTTAACCAAGGGAAGTATGCAGTCGAAATCCTGAAGAGATTTAACATGTTAGAGTGTAAGTCCATGAATACACCCATGGAAATGAAGCTGAAGTTGTTGGTCGACACTTCGTCAGAATTGATTGATGCCACGCTATATAGACAAATTATTGGATCGTTGATGTACCTGACAAACACCAGACCAGATATTTGTTTTTCCATGAACACCTTGAGTAAGTTTTTGGTAGAACCCAGACATGTTCACCTAGTGGTTGCAAAACATGTGACAAGGTACCTTATGGGTACATTATATTATGGTCTTAGTTATGATGGAGATCATGATTTCACATTGAGTGGGTAGACTGATTCAGATTGGGCAGGAAGTGTTTCTGATAGGAAAAGCACTTCAGGATGTTATTTCAGTTTGGGATCAGCCATGATCTCATGGAAGAGTAGGAAGCAATCCAACATTTCTCTCTGCACAACAGAAGCATAATACATTTCTGCGTGTTCTGCTAATTGCGAAGTTATATGGCTTCGAAAGTTGTTGACCGGTCTATTTGACCTAGAGATGGAAGAAACCATGATCATATGTGACAACCAAAGCTGCACAAAGATGAAAGAGAATCATGTATTCCATGATAAGTCAAAGCACATAGAGATTCGATATCATTACATCTGTGACATGGTGCAGATAGGAGCCATACAACTCCAATACGTTAGCACGGATGAATAGGTTGCTGATGTGTTGACCAAGCCTCTATCTCATGTAAAGTTTGAGCACTTTCAAGATAATCTTGGTATAGTCCAAAAGGACCTTCCTCGAAAGGGGGAGTCGTTGTTGTGATGAGACATTTCTTGCTTCCAGCTTCATGGTTGTGACGTAAAGCAAGAAGATGAGATGAGACTAGTATTGTGCTTTCAACTTGACAGTTGTGATGCAAAGTCAGTCTAGTATCTTACTTCCAACCTAATGGTTGTGACGTAAATAAAGACGATGAGATGAGACTAGTATTGTGCTTCCGTCTTGATAGTTGTGACGTAAATCCATTCTAGTATCTTACTTCCAACCTAATGTTTGTGACGTAAAGCAAGACGATGAGATGAGACTAGTACTATGCTTCCGGCTTGACAGTTGTGATGTAAATCCAGTCTAGTATCTTGCTTCCAACCTGATGGTTGTGACGTAAAGAAAGATGATGAGATGAGACTAGTACTGTGCTTCCGGATTGACAGTCGTGATGTAAAGCCAGTCTAGTATCTTGCTTCCAACCTGATGGTTGTGATGTAAAGCAAGACGATGAGATGAGACTCGTATTGTGCTTCCGGCTTGACAGCTATGACGTAAAGCCAGTCTAGTATCTTGCTTCCAACCTAATGGTTGTGACGTAAAGCAAGACGATGAGATGAGACTAGAACTGTGCTTCTGGCTTGACAGTTGTGACGTAAAGCCAGTCTAATATTATGACAATGAGCCAGCCTCGTGCTGTGATGATGATGTATTATTTTTATACTAATCCATATTGATGTAGATGATGATTGCATTCCTTTGAGAATGACGATGCCAGCGATGAAGAAAAATTTCGATGATTTATAGATACGCCAGTCAGTGTTCTAAGATGATATGGATGATGTTGTCCTCCTGATGTTGTTGATGATAAAGGCCTCTCTCTCGTCTTATGCTATTGTAGAATAACCTTCTTGTTAAGGGGGAGTGTTGAAATAATGTAACTGCAAAGTGTTTTCTTATTATTATTTGATATATTATTCATTGGATCAATCCCCATTGTGGATTGATCATGCTGGATATTGTAAAAGGAACAAATCCCCTTTTGCGGATTGGTCATAATATAATTGTAATAGGAAAAAGAAGAAGTCGGCCCCAGAATATATCAAAGAGGCCCCAAAATATAATAAAGGTGGTTATAACCACCCAAGAGAAGAAGTCGACCCTGCTAGTGAAAAGACACTCCCACATGTGCCAGTCTTGTATAAATAAGGAGGTTGGCGCCTCACTTAGACCCACACTCACTTGTTCATTTGAGAGACGAGTTTCAGAGCTGCAGTTGGAGAAGAGATAGAGAGAGAGGCACATCTTTAGGAGAGGAATTTTTGTATTTGTTTGAGTTATCTCTTGGCATTGTATTGGCTATCTATAATAAGGAAGTTTTGTTGGGTTTTCTTCCCCATGAGGGTTTCCCAGGATAGATGATGTGTCTCTTGTGATTGTGTATTTCTCAATGATCTTGTCTTATGTTGTTGTTATCTATTGAAATGCAAATAACTATAATAATGGCTTAAACATTAAAAAAAGGTTCCTGATACATTGAAGCCAGATGGAATGGTTTACACAGAGAATACATCGTGGTGTTCTCCATGTCAAGAACCTCACTGAGAGGATGAACGTCCCCGATAAGATGAAGACTCTCCCGATAGTATGAACGTCATGGAAGAGGTCACACATGAACAAATTGACGAGTATAGGAGAAAGGGGGAAAGAGAGGGGAGACTTCGAGTGTTAAATCAGTTGAAATATGAACAGAGAAAGGAACTGAGGAAGATGGATTTTTTTACATACACTAGAAGAAAAAAGCCTTCAATCTCTTCATCACAACCCTCCAATTTACCTCAACTGGGGGAAACCGCTTCTCCTCCATCTAAAAAGAAGGTGGTCCCACCACTTCCACCTCAACTACATGATTTTCTTCCAAATCCAACTCCAACATAAGATGAGATTCAATTGAACATAGATGTTGCAACCATGTTTGGGAAGTTGAATATGACAGTCCCTATAACAAAGATATGCAAAATTTCTTCTGTAAGGAGGGAAATATTGAAATATTAGAGGTACCAACTGAGATTTCTTATCAAGAAGTTGGTTTTCTTCTCTTGGATGTTTCCTTAGCATGGATCTTACCCATGCACACATTCCCATGGGGGATGGAACCTTTGAGATATTATATAGTCGAGAGTGGGCTAACAAACATGTGATGGACCCCAACAGACCTAATTATACAAGTGTGTGAGTTCGATGAGGTTCCAAAGACCATTGAGTATGATCCACAATATTTAACTTTCATGTAGGAGGACTACATAGACATGCTACTCCCAAGGACAGATGACTACAAATAAAATCTTATGAATTTACAAGGGAAGGAACCAGGTTCTATCCAAATATTAAAGAAGGAAGATAATAAGGGCAAAGAACATGAAGAATCCATCAGAAAATCAATCAACACATGACCTCCTTCCTATCCTTACATCAACTACAGTGAAGGAAGTCTTGTGTTCACGTGGGACAAGAGGAAGGGAAAGCCTAAATATGACCAGAAGGATGACAACACTTGGCTTGGCCCTTACATCATAAAGAAGAAGTCTAAGAAAGAGAAATATCACTTAAAATATTTGGATAGGAGAAAGATGTCAATATCAGTGGATGGATCTCTTCTTCGAACCTACATTGAGGGAACTTGAATTCTTCAGGGCCCAGGCCCCAAGTAAGTAGGTAGATCATTTTGATTTCATGCGTTTGCATATTGATTTCTCATGATAGCTTAGTTGCATTTCATATTTCATTTCTCTACTTGCACATTGATTTCATCATAGTTTAGAAATTTTTGAAAAAATGCAAAAAAAATAAATCTAGATTACTTGTTATTTTCTAGTTTTTGTTTTGATATATGTGGGCGAAGGGTGATAGAACCACCTTGCATTTTACAATTTCATGTTTCAGTGTAGGAACATGTCCACCAAAATTTGTTGTGATTCTCATGCACTCTACAACAAGTACATGTCCCTAAGTAGGAGCCATATGTTATCCCCAACTCCTAAGGATAACTAAGGAGATGATATCTCGAGGCCCTCAGGTTGCAGACATGGATTACCTAGAGACAGCTTGACCAGTAGTGTCCACTTGCACAGACAGAAACCCACCTCGCCATCACAGCTCCAGTTTCATCACGACGATATCCACCACATTAGTTGGCTTCGGGAAGACATTGGATCTTGCTCCATGAGGTACAAGACATGCATATGGTGAGTGTCATTTCAATATTTGAGGCATTTGAGTTTGTTGCATCTATTCTTTTGATTATGTAATGTTTTCTTAGACATTATGTTCTTTGCCTCATTTCACTTTGGTGGTTGACATTGTGCCCTAGTAGGTGGGTCACCCTTAGGGATAGGCTTGCTACTGGTAGGTCCTTTTGATGATTCATTGTGCTATTCATGATCATACTTGTCACTTTCCACACTTCATCCCCTCATCTCCTTACCTTTTGGGATTTTTGGGTGTACTTTCCCAAGAAGGGGTTGTCCTTCATTTCATGGGAAGAATGGGATGAATGCCCAAAGGGGAGATGGATGGAAAATGATAAAATAATAATTATGAACCTTCCATATGCTCTCCCAAAGAGGTCTTGAGATAAATGAAATCCTTCTCATAAAATATCAAATGCCTACAAAAGAAAACACATAATATAACTGTCCCACTTGATTGAGTAATTTACACAAAGTGCATTGCAAGCTAGACTATACCCCCATGGCACTATGTGTACTTCTCCCTTAAATTGACACTTTGGTTTACCCCCAACTTAATTGATTCACCATAGGGAGTACCTAGTGTTTGGACCTTAATTAATTAATGGCAATGAATGGGCTTGGAAAAAGGATGCATTGAAAATGAAGGTGCAACACACCCTCTACAAAGGAACCCATAAATGAGACACTACAACCCCTTGTATGTCATGAACCCCATGCCCAAAATTCCTCTCCCCATCCACAACACCTCATCCACATAAATTATAAAGAGGTCCCCTCTAGAAACACTGACAAAATTTAGGAACGATTTACCCAATAGGTTGCTTTTCCATCCCCCCCATACCTAAGCTTGGTAAATTGCATAGGGTCTTTGAGCACTTGTTTATTTTGACGAGTTAGTATAGATGTACATGATTGGATGGCTCTCTTATTGATTTTATTTACTAATCATGATGCATTTGACTTGATATCCTTGGAGGGTGTATTCATTTGTCTTTGCAGGAGCTAGTTGGTGGACTGTTTTGGAAGAGCAAGCCTAGATTGGGCTTCCTTGGGGCTTGAAGACCACAAGTTGGATAATAGGGCCCACACTCTAGATGATGATGACATGCCTTTGGAGGCCTAGAGGAAACCTTGGAGGATCTTATCGATCCCCTAAATTCCAAACGACTTGCTTGAAAGGGCCAAAACGCCACATTTTGAGGGCTTGACGTCACCCTAGGGCTAGGTTATGGTGGTGATGTATGTTTTGATGGAAATTTGGAAATTTTTGGAAGAAGAGGCCCATGGATCATGGAAGAAAGGATTTGTTTTTAAAAAATTGGCCTTTGGAGGCCTAGTGCTTCGTTCTCCAACTCAACGACTTGACCAAAAGTGTCGAACCTTTCCCCAAAAAAGGGTGACGTCTTGTTTTTAGGGTTTCTCTTATGTGCAAATTATGAATTAAATAATATTACTTCTATAAAGGGGCAAGGTAATTGTTGTTGACCCCTTATATTGTGTTTTACCCTAATTTTTGTGGACAAACATGTTTTAGAACATTTTGTATAAATAGAGATCAACTCTATTTCAGATGATAGCTCTCCCATTGTGAGAAGACATATTGGCTGAAATTTGCGCCCTCTTGGGAATTTTTGTTATCTCTCTCTTGTGCAAATGTTTCTTGGTGATATTTCTTGGTGAATGCTTGAGGTGATATATCTTGGTGAATGTTTGAGATAAAGTGGTGTGCCCCTCTTGAAGGATTATGTTCTTTCTCTTGTTCTCTTGGATGGTAATTTGCTTGGTGAACTAGGGTTTGATCTCTCTCTCTCTCTCTCTCTCTCTTGGAATTGGTAAGGAAAATATGAATTTGTTAGTTATTTATTGCTTGTTCTTAGTTATTGTTGGTTTAAACCTTAATAATATTATGTTGTATACAACCTCCATAAAGATTCATCTTATTTTCTAAGCTAATAAGTCATTTTTGCAAGGGTTTCTAGGAGAAGTATGAGTGTGTATACCCTCCTATTTTTTACCCTAGTTTGATTGGCATACCCTAGGGAGTAAAAGGGTTTACACCCCTAGGGATCTTGTTGATCTAAATTTTGTTTCTAAGACTCCATTCACCCATATTTTATAGGCACTAATAAAAAA